>JAQIXN010002070.1:0-13578 GCA_034698145.1 Proisotoma minuta
TCCGTACTCTATGTCCCCTTAACACGTTGCAAAAAACAGAATTTGAAAAAGTTGATTCGTTCGAGAGTTATCGCACGGACGGACGGACGGACAGAGCCATCTTATAAAGGGGTTTCACCCCTTAATTAACAAACAATAAAAATAATAGTAATAGTAATCCATACCACTCTCCTGCATGGACATTTGCATCGCGTACGCAATCTGCTCCTCTTCACTCATCGCAGAAAAGTCTCTCTCAGTGTCCATCGACATTTGCAACGCCTGCTCCAGCATCTGCTCCTCATTCGACGCTAAAAACAAACAATTAACCAAAAAACTTTTTTAAAAAAAACCCTTACCCCCCTCCTGTTCCTCAACGACCCCCACCACTGCTGCCCTCCCCTCCGCCTCCTGCCTCGCCCTCTGCTCCTCCATACTAACCCTTAGAGCCAGTGCCAATTCAGGGTCATCCTCATTCCCAAAATCGAATCCACCACCGATCCCAATCCCTCCAATAGGCCCTCCATCCTCAGTCTGCAAAATAGCCGACTGCACCAATGCATCGGTAAGATTAGGACCCGCAGGGACCATGATCAGATGCGACCCCGTCCCGTCCTTTCCGTTCAGCGCATCGATGAACGCGTTCAGCGTTTCCTGGTTGAGTTTCTCTTCCCCAAAGGAGACAATGTCGACGGACACTTTCTCCTTTTTGAGTCGTTTGGCGAGCTTGATCAGTTCGGGTTGGTCGAGTGTGGTCGGCAGTGGGGAGCCGATAAAGAGGATTATCCGCATCCGGTGGTTTTTTCCCTACGGGTTTTTTTAAAGTTATTGTTTTTTTGAGTTATTTTCTACCTGCCGATGCTTCAAGGCCAAGTGGGCCACCCGCAAGCCGCTCATCAACTTCAGCTCGCCCTGGGGTTGTACTGCGAGTAGTTTCGACATTAGTTTGCTGACGTCGGTCGTCAGGGTGGTGAGCACCTCGGAGCTAAAGGGTTTTTAGATTGGTATTTTTGATTAGTTTTTAGCCCGACCTAGGGCTTATTTTACCTGGCCATGGTGAGCAAGCCGACGTTGTTTTCTGGGTTGGATCGGGTCTTGCTGAGGGCGACAATGTTGACTGCGTCCTGCACGGCCGCCAGACGGGTGGGGATAAAGTCCCCGTTGCGCATGTAGTCGCTGTCGTCCACGCTGAAAAATGGATTAGATAATTATTGTTAGTTGTTTATTGTTTTTACCAGATCATGGTGCTTTCGAGGACCATTTTGAAATTAATTTATTGATATTTGACGTGAATCTGCAGAATTTGAGTCTGGCGGCAAAAGCCCGGGGTGCCCCGACTAAACAAAGTAGTAGGAAGTGAAACTCTCTCCTGAAAACAAAGCATCAAAGCATTGTCTGTTTGGGTATTTAAACCTCGCATCCAATTAATGACGCCATTTGCCAAAATGCACCTGCTAAAATACTTCCTCTTCTTCAGCCTCACTTCCGCCTCAAAACGGAGTCTGACCAATCTACTCCACACTTTGGCGCAGTTGGAGCGGATCTCAGACGCGGATATTGGTTATGGCGGTAATAAAATAAGATTTATAAGAACAAGTGTATTTATTTGACATTTGCAGAAGCCGAGGCGTCTTCGTCCCCAAAGGAGAGCCAACAGTACCAAAAGCAACAAGGCTTCTTCCCTTCCCACGGCATCCCAAAGGAACCCTCGCAAATCGAATCAAATGACGTTGAGCAGCTCAATGAAATGTTTCGGGGGGCCGGACTATTTCCTTGGGGGGAAGAGAAGGGATATGAAAATAGACTATATAGTTTTGGGTATAAGGGGGAAGATGATGTAAAGTCTTATGGGGACTATAGTGGGGTATATAAAGACTATAAAGAAAGTAGTCCATACTCTCCATATAGAGACTATAGAGAGACCTATAGAGACTACAACGACTACCACTACAACCCCACCACCGACTTTAAAGACAGTGACCCCACCGACCCCTCAGGCCCCCACTCGCTCCAAAGCCTGTTGGCCTCCTCCGCGGCCAGAGAGGCAGTGTGGGATTCGGGTAGCATCCACGCTCCGTCCCTCTCCGTTTGATTACACTCCAACAACTTTTGCGCATAAATCGATCCTTCCCTCAGAAATACAGAAATTAATAAATGTGGCTAATTATTTATTTTTCATAAAACTCTAAAAACCCATACTGCTTCCACCAGTGACTATGCCACCATAAAATCCCTAGCACCTCTCACCCCCACCAGTTTCTCGCACAAGACCAGTAGTCACCATTAAAATGTGACCCCCCATAAATTTGCCAATGTCCGGCAAACGCCGCGTCTTTTCCCTCGGGGGTCGGAAGCTGGGCTCCGTGAGCTCCGAACGCGTCGTCAAATACACCACCGGCCGTCAGAAGGAGGACGAGCTGGAGGACATTGCCATCGTGTCCCACACCGACCTCGGCCAGGTCACCTACGGCGGCGGACACGGCTTCCTTACCAACGGACCCAGGCTGGTGCCGGGCACGATCACTACCTCTGGGGTGGCTAGGCCGTCGGTGGGGACCGTGAGTGAGCGGTTGACTCAGGGCAGTGTGGGGAGTCCGTTGTTGGGTAATGAATAACTAATAATAAATGGAATGTATGTTTTAAATATCTTTTTAGGCCCCTCCAACGGCGACACCTCCACCACCCTGTTGATCGATAAGGGATCCAAAGCCAGTCTGCTAGACACCATAGGCAATCGGTTGCAGGTTATTATTTAATGATCATTAATTGGCGCCAAAACAAATTATAGCCCGCCAAATAACAAATAACACTTTTAGCCCCCCCTGAAAAAGCGCTTCTCCCGCGAGTCCTTCTCCCAACAGACAAACCCCAAGGTCGAGCTGAAGAAGAAGAAGGAGCTGCGGACCAAGCTCAAGTTCGACAAGTGGGAAACCAACACGGCCTCCAGTGACAAGTCCGGCTGCCGCTGGACCTTCGTCTTCGACCCCGCCGGCCGACTCTGCTACTACTGGAGTCTGGTCGTGTCACTCGCCTTCCTATACAACTTTTGGGTGCTCATCTACCGCTTTGCTTTTCAGGTATGATTTTTGGTGCCCGGTCTTTGGAAATGTATAATCGCGGGAATTTAAATTTAAAACCACCACCATTTCTAAAATTCTTGATTTTGCTCATTTTTGAACTCATCCTATTTAGTAGTAGAACAACTGTGCAAAATTTGGAGATGATCGGTCAAGCCGTTTGGGCCCTATCGTGTCGAGCTAAAAAATATCACTATCACACAGGATTTTTTAGTCAAAGTTCCCGCCAAAAGAAAATGTATCATAATAGTCACAAATTAACTCTGCATTATCATGTCTTAGGAAATAAACCCGCAAAGCCTGTTGGTGTGGTTTTGCCTGGACTACACGGCGGACTTTGTCTACCTGCTGGACATCGGGGTCCACTTCCGGACGGGCTACCTGGAGGACGGGGTGCTGCAGACGGACTCCACCAAACTCCGCCACCACTACATGAACTCGACCACCTTCTACATCGACTGCCTCTGCCTCCTCCCCCTCGACTTCCTCTACCTCTCCATCGGCTTCAACTCCATCCTCCGCTGCTTCCGCCTCGTAAAGATCTACCGCTTCTGGGCCTTCATGGACCGCACCGAACGACACACCAACTACCCCAATGTGTTCAGGTAATGAGGCTGTTCTTTGATTTCCCTTTGGGGAAATCAGGCGAATGAATTCGCTTTAGAGCGAGGTGCCCGGAGAGAAATGGGTTTAAAATCTTTCCGCGAACCAAGTTCTTAGAGTTATGTGTTCAGGTGAGGGTATGTAGGTCGCCCTAGAGCAAAGTTCAGGTTGTTTTTTGATTTGCCTGGGGGCAAATCAGGGGAACAAGTTCCCTTTAGATTGAAGTTCCCGTAGAGAAAACGGCATAAAAGAATTCCTCGAGCTATGTTTAAAGTTCAGGTGAGGGTAGGTTGGAAGCTCGCCTAAAAGCTAGTTTTCCGTAGAGAAATGAGGAAAAAACCATTCCGCGAGCCAAGTTCTTAGAGTTATGTGTTCAGGACAGGTTGTGAAAGTTTTCCATTCCTCGAGCTCTAAAAGCGCCTTCAGGTTGTTTTTTGATTTCCCTGTGGGGAAATCAAGCGAGCAAGCTCGCCTAAGAGCGAATTTCCCGTATAAAACTATAAAAAACCCTTCCTCGAGCTACAAGTTATGTATTCAGGTCTGTTTACATTCCCGTAGAGAAATGTTTATAAAATCTTTCCTCGAGCTATAGTTTAAAAATGTGTTCAGGTATGTATGTTGAAAGCGAGCAAGCTCGCCAAAGAGCTCGTATATAATATATTACAAACCCTCCCTCGAGCCATAATATTTTTCCACAGATCCATCAGCCTAGTCCACTACCTATTAGTCATCTACCACTGGAACGCCTGCCTCTTCCACCTGATCCAGAAGAACAAGGGCTTCGGGGACACGAGTTGGGTCTACCGCACGGCCGACAACTCGACGGACGTCGTGATGAACTACCTCCAGTCCTTCTACTGGTCCACCCTGACCCTGTCCATGGTGGGCGACCTGCCCCGCCCCCGCGTCAAGGGCGAGTACCTCTACGTCATCTACCAGCTCCTCTTCGGCCTCTTCCTCTTCGCCACCGTCCTCGGCCACGTCGCCAACATCGTGACCAACGTCTCTGCCGCGCGTAAAGAGTTCCAAAACAGACTCGACGGGGTCAAGACGTACATGCGCATGCGCCGCGTGCCGGGCTACCTCCAGATCAAGGTCATCAAGTGGTTCGACTATCTGTGGCTCACACAAAAGTGCTCGGATGAGGACAAGACGGTTGGGTGTTTGCCGGGTAGGATAATTATTGTTCTGTCTGTTCGTCTGTTGTTTGGAGCCTTGCAGACACTTGAACATTTAACTTTATCTTACAGACAAGTTAAAGGCGGAGATAGCAATAAACGTCCACCTGGACACGCTCCGTCGGGTGGAGATCTTCCAAAACACGGAGGCGGGATTCTTATGCGAGCTTGTTCTGAGATTGCGACCAGTGTTGTTTTCCCCGGGGGACTTTATCTGCCGGAAGGGGGAGGTGGGGAAGGAGATGTACATTGTCAATCGGGGTCGGCTGCAGGTGGTGGCGGACGACGGAAAGACGGTTTTAGCCACGCTGAAGCCGGGCAGTTATTTTGGCGAGATTTCGATACTCAACATGGGAACGGCGGGTAGGAAATATTTAAAAAAGTATTTTTTTTTAGTAAAAAACCCCATAGGGAACCGCCGGACGGCGTCTGTCCGCTCCGTCGGCTACTCCGACCTCTTTGTGTTGTCTAAGACGGACATGTGGGACGTGCTGAAGGAGTACCCCGCCGCGAGGGTGCGACTAGAAGCGATTGCGGTTAAGCGGCTGGAAAAGTACAAGAGGGCGCCACTGGAGAAGGGTAAGTATTTGTTTTTGGCGCCATTATTTTAATGTTGTTATTTTTAGCCGCCCTGGGCCGCTGCAACTCGACGCCGGGTCTGGTGGAGACGCTCGGCCAAGTGCCTCTGGAGGAGATGTGGGTGGACCCCGTGAACAATAATGAAGAGCCTAAGACTATAGAGAGCCCGGAGAATGGTAAAAACTAATATCAATAGCTAATATAGTCTAAAAAACAATTTCAGCCCCCCAAAATATACCCCCCTCGAGTCCCCTTTTGTCCCAAGACTCTTTATTACAAGAAATCCGCCGCCTAAGGGAAAGGCTCGTGGGCCTCGAGACAGAAAACGCGACGCTGAGTCTGAAGCTGTCGCAGCAGCAGTGGGAGGTCGAGCACCGGCTCGCAGAGATTGAGATGCACATTTGTGGCGCGAGCTCCGCCGCCAGCTCGGCGGACGAGGAGCGGAATCGAGAGAGCGCCATTTAAAGACATTTTATAAGAAATATATTGTTTAATTTTAAATTTATTCGGGAAACAAATTTTATTTTAATTGCATTTATCAAGTGCACACGCAGCGGTTGCACCCATTGGCATTTGAGCAGCTGCCACCGGTCAGGCCGCCGGCCTTGCACCCTGCCGCGCAGGCGGTGGGGGTCAGCGTGCAGATGGCGCTGTCGGAGGCCTATTAAATGGTTTTAGAAAGGATTAAAATTGGTACTATTTGCATACCACGAGGACGACGGCGAAGGCTGCAACGAGCAGCAAAATGAAGAGTCCGCGGGGCATCTTGGTACTTTTTGGGGAAAGTGTGTTCTATATAGTTCTTGGAGTTCTGTAGGTTCTATAGTTGCTTCTCTGCAGTTTTGGCTCACGTTTATATACCAAAAAATCCGCATAAATCCGCAGTTTAAAATCAGAATCTGGATCTATCCGCTTTTATTAGGTTAAAAAGATCATTTGGAGATAATTAAATAACCAAATTAATAATCATTGGGTGTAAATATGCAGCGGAGAGTTAGCTAATGGTGTTAAAAGCTATGTGGCTATGTCTATGACAAAAGTCATCGGACAGACAGACAAACTCCCTCACATAATATATCTAATAACAATTATTACTCAACGTCCAATAATCCCATTAGTCCCTGTCCATTATTTGTGTCAATTAGTATGATTAAAGGCAAACATTATTAATTGGGTCTAATAACACCTCCGCCACAAAAGAGAGTTTTCTCTCTGAAAGCAGGGTGAAGGCTGGGGAAGTGAGATAAACTTTATATGCCTCCGTCATAACTTATTGCTAGCTGAAACTTGAGGAACAAGTTCAAAGGCCCTCTAGGTCATGACCTAGTTTTTCGGCTGCTTACTTTATTTCAAAAACACTTAGAAATGTCCCTAAAAGTCAATAAAAACAGAGAGTGTCTCATCTTCCCCGTTTACTTCCCAACTAAAGATGCAATAACCTCAAAATGACGCAAACAAAATGCTTTTTGCTTTTTTACCGACAAACAGTGCGCCTAAAAGTTTGCCATCGAAAATCTTTCAAAAACGCCAAAAAATGTCCCATAAAAAGATTTTTTAAAGACAAAACATTCGCTACGCCAATTTATTAAATATTCACAATTTGCACCTGTTGACTATGCAAACGTTAATGGAAGTGGTCACGCAACATCAACAAGTCAAGTCTAACTTTTATTAAACAACGACCTCCCGTCCGCCCAGCCCCTCCTTGTCCCGACGGAAACTGTACTTTTTCATCAACAACTCCTCTTCGGTTTGGGTCCCCGAACAGATCAGGGGGTGGATCTGGGCGGATTTCACGTAAGGGGGCGTCGGGCTCGAGCTCGTGGAGGAGGGGTCTGAAAAAAAATATTTTAGAAAAAGTAGCTCGCCAAAAGAAAAATGTTAAATAAATAAAAAAATAGCTCATAAAAAAAAAATAAAAAATAGCTCATAAAGAAAAAAAAGCAGCTCGCCGAAAGAAAAAAAAGTTTTTTTTAAAAAACAGCTCACCCTCCATCTGCGTCCCCCGATCGACCCTCACCAAATCGCAATTCCGCATCTCAATCTTCGTCCCCGTCCGCTCCCCCTTCATCATCGACTGCCGCACGTTCCGCTCCGGGTGAAATATAATTATGTACAACTTCGGCCCAAACAAACAAACAATCATCACGTACGCCGACAACGAAATCGCAATCGTCATGGAAACGATCCGCAGAGAGACCTAAAAAAAGCATTAAAAAAATAAAAAATAAATCCCCCCTTACCTGCCCCCCCGTGGAAAAGTAGATGGGCACGAAAGCCAACCAGATGATGCAGGTGGTGTACATGGTGAAGCCGATGCACTTGCTCTCGTTAAAGTCGCCGGGGATCTTCCGCGTCAGCACGGCGTACACCGTACAAACCAAAATCAGCAGCAGCGGGTAGAAAAAGGCCACAATGTACGAGTGGTTGATGTACGCCTCGCAAATCAAAAAGTTGTCTGTCCGCAGCGGGTGAAAGTGGCTCGCCTTGGGGCGGTCCACCAGCAGCCACATGGAGGTTATTAGGATCTAAAAAATTTTTTTAGGCGGGCTACATTGACGTAATTAAAAAATATTTTCTAGCCTCGAGCTATTATTTTCTTTACCTGCACCACGCAAATCGCGAAGCAAATGCCGAGCTGACTTTTAGGACTGATGAAATTCGGCCGCTTGGCGCTTTTGCGACCCGCTTTGAAAATCCGCGCGATGCGATTCGTCTTGGTGAAGAGCGCGGCGTAGACTATGGTAACCGTAATACCGGTTAAGCTGAGTTGCAAACCGCAAAGCAGTGTTGATGGCCTATATTTTTTTTTAGCTCGCCTATATTTTAAAACTATTTTTACCTCATGACGAACAGAAAAGTCAGCGCAAAGCAGCCGAGCAGCCCGCCCAAAATAACGTAACTTAGCTCCCTCGAGCTCGCCCTAACGACCGGCGTGTCGTTGTTAAGGACGAATAGGATTGTTATTCCCGTTGTTATGACTATGCCGATGAAGGAGAAGGCCATGGAGAAGATTGCCCAGGCGCTATGGAAACAATTAACTATGGAAAAAAATAAGTAATACCCTTACTCCGACACCCTCAAGTAGCTCTCGGGAATCTCTTCACAAAAATCATGCTCGCCGTTGGGCAGTGTTCCCAATCCGCACTCGATGCACGTCGACTCGTCTTTCGGGTTCACAATCTAAAAAAAAAAAATCAAAAAAAAAACAAAAAAACCTAGTTTCCATACCAACCACCCCGCACACTTGATGCAGTTCCAACAGCACTTGTCCCCCGAGTAAAACTGCTTCGCTTCCCCCCGCCCGCACTCCTCGCTGCAGACGGACACGGCGGGCTTGCCGCCTGGAAACTAAATGGCGGACATGTTCAGGGTCAACAACCCTTCGTTATAATCCCCTACTCTTGTCCAGTGGTAGCCATGGTTACTCTTGCGGAAGTGGATAATGTTGTAGCGGGCGGGGCCGTCTTGGAGCTCGTCAAAGTGGAAGGCGTCACCGGAGAGGCCTAAAGACTCACCTAAGAATTATGTTTTTTATAATGTTTCTTACCTTCAAACTCCACACTCTTGAGATAATTGAGCAGCTCCGTCCCGTCCACCGGCGACATTTTCGGGCAGAGCCCCAGCGTCCCGTTGCAGAGATCTAGGAAAATAACTTAGCTCGCCAAAGGGAAAAATAAAAAGTACCCCTGTGCATGTCCCTGAAGGCAAAGGCAAAACTCATCACGGCGTCGCTAACGTACTGCAACTGATCCTCAAAAACCGTGTTGTCATAGCTCAGCTTTTCCACGCCGCTGCAAACCTTGTCCCAATTTTGGTTGTACGGCGTCCGCGGGCTGTGCCGAAATTTGCACTCAAAGTGGTGCTCCCAGAATTCTACAAGATTGCTATAGAAAAAAAAACATTTTTAAAATAGTTTTACCTATAAACCACGGGTTCCTATGGTTATTTTTGGGAGTCAGGGAAAAAAAGTACTCGTCAAATCCCTTGACTTTATTAGCTCGCGGTTGAACAGAAAGTGTCCCCTCCACAATTGCCTCGTTGCCATCGGAAACTAGCGTCCTTGCCGACCACCCATCCGACCCTATCCAGCTAAAGTGGCCGGTTGCTATGGAAAAAAATATTTTAAAAAAGCAAAAAAAAAAACCCATTTACCATTCCTCCTCCCAACCGCTTTCATCAAATCCTTAACTTCCTGATCACTCCCAAAAACCACCACCCCTCTGGCCTTCCCCGTGGAAACGAGCCGATCCACAATCTTCTCATAAGCACTGTCCCCAGCAACGCCCGAGTCCTTGACGAGCTTCTCTTTGGTTGCTATGCAAATGTTATTTTCCGGCAAAAGCTTCTCGAGCTCTTCAAAAGCCTTGATGCCATAGTTACTCTCCTCGTATATTATGGATACGTACGTCCAGCCAAAAGTCTTGAGTAGTTCGACCATCACTTTGACCTGGTTTTTGTCCGACGGGATTGTCCGGGAAAAGAACTCGAAGCGCTTTTTGTCCGACAGCTCCATGGAAGTGGAGAAGAAGGAGACTTGCGGGATTTTGAAGAGACGGAGCAGGTTGGCGACTTGGATGCTCGTCACGGAGCTCGCGGCGCCCACGACGCCGGATATTATGTTGTGCTGCGTTTCCATGGCGCACTGCGGCGGGGCGTCGTTTATTGTGTTGATGGAGCCTGGAAATTTATAGTTTTTTTTTGTTGCCATGGAAATAAATAAAGCCTTTTAATTAAAAAACGAGTTCGAAGATGAGTTTGGAAATGATGGAAAATTTTCAAAATTGGTAAAAAAAAATGCCCAAATTTGGCCTAATTTGAAAATGGTTTAGAACGATGTTTTAGGTCAATAATTATACAAACCGATTTCATAAAAACGTATTCGGATAGAACTACGGAATCGCAAAAAAATGTGGTATGGCAACAATACATACAATTTTTACGGACGTAAAACATGTTTTGATGATTACTTTCAAAGAGACACAAATCCCTGAGTCGGGCTCTGAAGGTTTTTTGGTTGCTATGGAAATGTTGTTATATGGTTTCCAAAATAAATAAAACTTAATTCTATTTGGTCAATAGAACATTTAGAGTCTAGTGAAAAATTCATTGACTAAAAATCAACAGCTAAATATTTTGGTTGCTGTGGGAATGTATAAGGTTTCCATGGTCAATAAATAAATATAACCTTTTAATAAAAAATCTAACACCATATTTTTTTGGTGTTGCTACGACAGTCGAATTATTTGTTATTTCCATATAAAAGAACTAAAAATCCATAAACCACAAATTAATTTCCTTCAACACCTCAAAAGAGCTCAAAAAAATCAATAGCTCTCTCGCGTGCTCTAAAAGCACCAGCAACAAAAATAATTACTTTCCTCACAAAAGAAGCCCAACAAAAGAGATTTATTGAGTTTTACCCTTGATAAAGTCCACGGCCTGCTCCAGTCCGTAGGTGTCCTTGTCGCAGTCGTCAAGGATATGCACCCCCACCTTTATCCCCCGCAGGAAACTATGGCTACGGTTGTTTATCCAGTCGATCGTGTACAGCATCGTCTCCAGCGCTTGGATCCCGCCCTAGGGAAATGCTTATTTTTATTTTTATGGTTTTTTGATTTCTAAGGGTCTTTTATAAAATTAGGTTAGTTAATTTCCATGGTTTCCATGTTTTTTTACTAAGATCACGTTTTCTCAAATTTCCCCAAAACCCGAATTCCATAGTTGTTTTCTAATTGCTTGGGAGAAAATTAGGCAAGTTCGCTTTATTTTTTCCCGTATATGTGCATAAAACAATTCCTCGAGCTATTTAAAGTTGTGAAAATACTCCATTTATTAAAAAATCACGTTTCTCGAATATTAGACACCTAAGGTTCTCAATTTTTCGATAATACCAAATTGCCCCACCTAATAAGACATCTCTACCAATATTCTTTCAAAGACATTCTCTAAAAATCAATTTCCAGCACAAATTCTTTAAATTTCATCAAACAAAACAAACCCCCACGGCGAGCCCCAGCAGATGTCGCCCCTATTTTCAAATTTGGCCAATTACCGGGGCAATTTGAGATATTTGTAAAAAGCCTTTTCCCAACCCAATAAAGCCTTTGGCCAAAATCCCCAATAATCCCATTTCCCAACTCCCAACCCACTTGTTTGCTCAAAGAGAGACTCCTTGTATGCAAACAGAAACAAAAAGACGAAAGAAAAACAAACCAGCTCGCCAAATAAAAAAAAAATAATTTAAAACTCTAGATTCAAAAGTCTCTTAAGCAAATATGTACCAAACCTAAGAAAAAACATTTAAAAAAAATTACCTGCGGCATGATGGGCCCACAAACAAAATCCTCCTCCCGCTCATGCACCATCATCAGCCCCCCCAACCACAAGTCCCCCTGTATCTTGGCAACCCGCTTCAACGGCCACGTCAGGTTCAACTTTTTAACATTTTCCAACACGGTCGCGTTGCCGAGGTGCCGCCGACCCCGCTCGCCCTTGAGCCTGTCGATTATCGACCTCAAACTCAGGCCGTCTTTCAAACTTTCACTCACTTTGTGCTTCGCGTGCCGCAGCTTTATGAATTTTTCTAAGGTGCTGTAGTCCTCGAGCTGACTCGTTAGGGAATTTGTGGAGAGGAATTTCTGCTTTAGGTTTTGGTTTTTTTTTTGCACATGGTGGGTGGGGTTGGCGAGGGGGAGGAGGAGGAGTGAGAGGAGGAGGAGGTGCATCTTTAAGGTTTTGGTGGGGACTGAGGATGAGAGAGAGAGGAAGTGGATATAAAAAGGTTTTGGGAGAAAGTTTTGGAGAGAGAGAGAAAGTGGAGAGAAAGTGGAGAAAGTGCAATATTTGGTGGAGAAAGTCGCAGCATTTGTGTCGCAGGGCATCAACTTAAAACAAAGTACCACCCACTCAAACGTCACCAATAAAATCCTCCCCTAAGAAAAAACAAAAAAATACCTTAACATAAACACAATTCTGCACAGCCCCTTCCTATCGATTTCCAACCTCGCCCCAAACCAAACTCTAAAACTCAAAATCCTCTGTCAAAAAATGTCTGACCCCGAAAAAAAGGCCCTGGAGCTGATGGCCGAGGCCGAAAAGAAGCTCGGCGGAGGGAAAGGACTCTTTGGGGGCATCTTTGGGTAACAAAATAATAAAATAGCTTTAATTTGACTTTAATATTTAAAAAAAACAGCTCCCAATCAAGTCGCACGAGCGACGCGATCGAGTGCTACGTCCGCGCCGCCAACATGTTTAAAATGGCGAAAAAGTGGGGACAGGCGGGCGAGGCGTTCCTGCGCGCCGCCGAGCTCCACCTGAAGGACGGCGCCAACAAGCACGAGGCGGGGACAAAGTATGTGGAGGCCAGCACTTGCTACCGGAAGGTGGACGCAAAGGGTAAATAATAATAGTTTTTATTCGGCGAGCTATAATAAAAAACCCTTAGAAAGCGTCAACTGCCTCTCCCACGCCATCGACATCTACCAAGAAATGGGCCGCTTCTCGATCGCCGCCAAACACTGCCAGTCCATCGCCGAGATACTGGAAGGCGATGGGGACCTGGCCCAGTCAATTGTTTTTTATGAGAAGGCGGCGGACATGTTCAAGGGCGAAGAGTCCAACGCGGCGGCGAACAAGTGCATGCTGAAGGTTGCCGCCCATGCGGCCATCAATGAGGATTATAATAAGGCCACGAGGGTTTATGAGGAGGTAAAATTGGCTAAAATTGTTTTTAGCTCGCCTAATAAAAATCTCTAGATCGCCTCCACGTCGCTGGACAGCTCGCTGCTAAAGTACAGCGCTAAAGAATACTTTTTCCGGGGCGCCGTGTGCCATTTGTGTGTGGATGTGTTGAACGCGAAGCAGGCGTTGGATCGGTATGGCGACATGTACCCCGCGTGGATGGACACCAGGGAGTTTAAGTTTGTGAAGGTACTACTATATTATAGTCTATAAGTACTATAGAAAAAATCCAGGCCCTCGCCTCGGCGCTGGAGGAAGAGGACGTGGACGCGTTCACCGAGGCCGTCGCCGA
Organism: Proisotoma minuta; assembly: GCA_034698145.1. Classification (NCBI taxonomy): domain Eukaryota; kingdom Metazoa; phylum Arthropoda; class Collembola; order Entomobryomorpha; family Isotomidae; genus Proisotoma; species Proisotoma minuta. The sequence continues at coordinate 13,452 of JAQIXN010002070.1, forward strand.
GTTCGACAAGGTCTCCCGGCTCGAGCAGTGGTACACAACTCTGCTTTTGAGGGTGAAGAAGACGTTAAACACCGAGGGCGAGCTGTGCTAAGCTAAGTTGAAGAAGAAGAAGAAGATAATATATCAG
>JAQIXN010002071.1:0-13577 GCA_034698145.1 Proisotoma minuta
ACGCCGGCCGGTGGAGGCGTCATTTTTATGAGTCATTCATATTTGTTAACAATTACTTAATTTTGAGACAAATAATGAGAGCAAAGATATACCTAGTCTACTCATAATAAGTGTTACCTGTGAATATCTCCGAAACTACTGAAGATAAAATTAATTGGTTAGCGGCATAATGTGCATACACCGATTGGCTTCAAAATGTATATTTTCAATTTAATTCATCGGTCAGAGGTTCGAAGATAAGGGCCCTTAAACGCGAGCGCCCAGCATTAATTTTACACTTCCAGCAAGAGACAAAAAATCAATAGATTTTAAACGCTCTCAAAAGCAGTAGCGTCAATTAAAAGTTGGTCGGCCATAGTATTAAAAGACTCATAGGATCAGGCTTCATAAAACAAAAATATAGCGGAGGTCGGCCAAGGTCACAACGGGCCAAGAAAATTCGTCAAAGCTTGAGAGGTAGAATTATCCTAAACCCGCGCCGTTTCCAGAAAACATTAAATTTACCAATTGGTCTTTCATCCTCAAAAATAAAAATGACCTTAAGAAATGCTTGAATGTTTATCCTTTAAAATATGATAGTTATCTTATGGTGACCTTACCAAAGATAAAAAGTTATGATCAAAAAACCCAAAGTTCTTTTCACGAGTTACACAAAAAAAAACCTGATTTCATCCTCTTTATCAATGAAGAAATCTTAACCACATAAGAATATTTTAAAAAGCCAAATTACATAATATATATAAAAACTATCAAGGATTACAACATTACAAATAAAAGGTCAGAAGGTCACGCCATTCAAGGTCAGAGGTGGTTTTGGCGGAAAAGAGTGGTTTTTGGCAGGCGCCCTTACATTTAGTAGAATAGGGGGTGAAGGGCGTGGCCAAAATTTTTTTGAATTATCTCTTCATGAAAGTAATTAAGCCCCCCAAACATTAATTATATGATGGGGAGCCCTAAAATTTCATGCTGGCCGCAGCACTTCAAATGGAAAAAATCGTGAAAAGCTTCCTGAAATCCCATCTTTCTGACTTTATTTCGATTGACACTATACCTCAACATAGCGACATTTCAACTCCCAGGACTATGCCTTATTGACCAAATTGAAGGCAATCGCATGTGCTAAATTACACAAAAGAGTCCAGACCCTCAAAAAATTTCTTGTTCGGGAATGTGAGAATTTGTCCCTAAAAGACGTGTGTAATTTTTCGAGTGGCTGCCGTTACCGTTTTCAGTTGTGTGTCGGCGCTGGGGGTCGAAAATTTAATGAGTTATATAAGTTTCTAAACTCAAATTTATCTGGCTTTTCAATGAAATATGAATAAACTCTCAATTCTCAAAATTGTAAGAGATATGAGTGTTTACTTGGGTAACACTTATTATGGTCACACTAGGTATAGCAAATGGAGTAAGATTTGAGATTGCAGAACAAAGAGAAGTTGCGTTGCATGAAATCAAAAACAAGCCTAATTTTCATACTCTCCTCTCATTTCAGGTCATAAATACATTTCCATTTTGCGGAGATAAAATTTGGTTTTAGTTCAACTAGTTTGCCTATATATAATTTAAGTTGAATGAATTATTTATGTCAGCAAAATTGATTTATTTGTTTAATTTCAACCAAAATATACAATTATAAGATAATTAAAAATCTAGTCTGAAAACTACCTGAACTTACAAACAACAATTTTAATTTATTTTTATCCCACAAAGTGTATTCTAAAATGCTGGGATAAAAAATAAACCTCACTCCAATTTTAATAATTATATGGATAAACACAAATATATAAAACTTTTCTTAATATGCGCAATCACAAATGTTGTCATTTGGAATGTTTGTTTGTTTACTACTTTTGATATTTTCAAAATAATGGAATCTCAAATTCCTTCAGTTGAAACGGATGCAGATTCCGTGTTGGCTTCCGCTGCCTTCGTCCCCTCTCCTTGATACGCGGAAATGCGTCCATATTCCGCCATCAACGTCCGCAACTCGTCAATGTATTGTTGGACCAACAACAAGTGTCGGTGACGAGCGACGGCGATTTCAAAATACTTTTTGTTCCGCTCGATGTCTGCTGCGTACTGGAAATATGCACGTAACAAATTAATATTTTAAAATCTCTTTAGAAAATGAAAGATTTATTTTTGCAAATGGTTTTCATGGTAACGACCTAGAAACCCATTTTTTTGAAATTGGCCTGCGATCTGATAACTTAAGGAAGTATTTAGGAAGAGATTAATGTCAATAAATCAAAACTTTCGACATTTGGTGAGAAATAGGAAAAATATTTTATGATTTTGAGGCTAAAGTTTGATCTTAGACTTTGACTTTGTTTGAACATTTACCAACGATATTGTTAATTTAATGCCAATTTCAGACCAAAGCTGCAAAGCTTTGACAATCATCCAAGTATTTTAACCGTTAAATTGAGTTTTTTCATAAATCTTACATTTTTCATGTAGGCCGAGAAATTCCCTTTCTCCAACATTTCTTCAACTTCCTCCTCTGCAAATGCCACGTCCGCTAAAAATATTAAAAATATAAATTAAATCCGTTTTTTTTTAAATTATTCATTTTCCTTGAAAAACTTGAATATAAGTACATGTGAAAAAGAATTTAAATCAAAATTCAATATCTACTCATTTCACTTTAAAAATTCTAAAATTGGACTGGAAATTGAAATCTCGTCTTCCTTAAATTTGAACTTTAATTCGCAGAAGTTGTAGAAATAAATAACTTGAAATTTCCCCTCCAACTTTAGGAATTATAAAAGAAAATGTGCAGAATTTGAATTTCTTTATCTATTTCCCACTTACGATCATTAAGATGCTGTTTGAGCCCATTGCGTGCCTCTTCTTTAAATCGCTGCTGCTCTTCTTGATACAAATTCACGGTCATGAGATAACTGTCAAGGAGTTGATCGTATTCCTCTTTGATTCGGAAATATGCATCATCCCGCTCCTCATCGGTTTTTACGAAATCTTCAAAAACTTTAAAGTTTTCACGGATGGCACCATTTTGCATTTTTATCTGCAGATATGCAGATGCCAGTCGTTCTTCTGCCACTGCAATAAGCAAAAAAGTTTGTAAGAATGTAACCAAGCAACTAAAACTTGCGTTTAAAAAATGGGATTTTAGTATAGTATCAACATATTTTACATTTAATTTCCAAAGTTTCCAGAGAATTTCGAATTTTTATTTTCTATAGATATTTTGGAAATTGAGCTTCGAATTTTAAGATTTGAATTCCCGAACCAATTTTTGCAATTAAAGTTTGTGGATGTCACTTCTTCTTTAATCCCCATGCCAACTAAACTCATAAATAATTTACCTGGATCTGGAATATCAGTGGAAAGTACAACATCATGCAACTTTTTAATTGTTGATATTTCCCCATCAAAGTCACGAATTTGCTTCTTTGTCTGCTCAAACTATAAAAACCAACAATTGACAATGCACGTCATGATTCAAACAATCAACAACAATTACCTGCTGCTCAAATTTATGAACGAGGGCAATATTGTGGGGTGCTGCCATTACAATTTAATTTTATGATTTCAGCTAATATTTTGACGTTTATTTCCAAGTTCTCCAGCTGAGTTTTAGGGCGGAGGAGAAAGTTTGTATAGGAAATGGAGAGGAAATGGGAATTGTGCTTACGTGACGGAACTGGAACTGGAGCCTATCCAAAGATATATCGTTGCCTAGCAACAATTGCATGGATATATGTAGCTGCTCTTTATCTATGCTAAACACTATAATTATATACAATGCAGGGCTACGTTGTGAATTCAATGTCTGTCCCCAAGTAGGCAAAAATTAGAACAAAATGCCAAAATTAAAAATAATGCATGTGTGTCACTATGTGTCTTATCCTTTGGCCCAGAGGGAGATCGTCATTTTGAGTGGACATCATGTCACTTTGTGATTGTCACAGAGACATGTCCCCCTGAGGAAAATGTCAATTTACAGATGAGGTCTCGTCACATTGTTACATTTGTTTACCAACAGTTTATTACCATAAGCGATTTTGTAGTTAGCAGCTCATTAGCACTTTGCTTATTGATCGTGAGTCTGCTTCTCAATTCATTTCAATGATAATGGCAGTTGCAAAGTAACTTATTGAAATTCTGTCAGTTCATTGTATTGCCAGGCAACAAAATATTTATAAATGCAGGCTTCAGTTTTATAATGCGATATTTAATTGTACCCTTGCTCGTGAAATTAAATCATATTATTAGCTTATTTTTTGTAAAAAAGTGACATAAATGTACGTCGTTATAAACATTAAAAAACACCTTTAAAATGCATTACCACAAAATTTTAAACATTACATATTCTTTTAAAGTCACAGCTTCCAATTTTTGTTTCCATGGCTTTTCTAAAATTATTGATGGGACAATGCCAGCTAAAGCCACAAGCTGGGATTTCCGTCGGGATTTCTTGGAAGAAAAATCCAACCTCTGCTTCCTCTTTCCCTCTACAACTTTAAAAACCCACAAAATCTTTGAATTTGCAAACCAAAATCAATTTTAATCTTTGATACTTACTCATACAACACAAAGGCTATATTCGTAGCCATGGAATGAATTAAACTTGTTTGCCATTTGTAGCCTATTGAGCTCAATTCTAGAAATTTGCCACTGCTTAGCGGAACTTGATCTTGGAAAAGTCCCAAGCGAGCCAATAATTTAAGCATTGCCTCCGAATGGGAGAAATAAGCTTGGACATTTGCTCCACTTGAGTTCCTGAAATAATTTGATTGATTAAGTAGCTTCTATTAAAATAGGTTTAAATTTTTGAATTCTGACCCTAGAAAGCCCAAAAGATCCTTAAACGGGGGACAGGCCTGCTGATAATTTACGGGGTAGCCATAACCATCTTTCCAATAAGAGCGCAAGTCCTCTCGATAAGCCATCACCTACTTTTATTGGATTTTAAGTTAAAATTGAGTAAACTATGGGATAAGATACATGAGTAAACGCTCGATTTTTAGAAATGTTTAATCAAAATTGGGGAAACTTTACAGGAAAATGAGTGCATTCTAAAGAGGTAACTTTTTGTAATATTTACTCATAATTTAGTGTGATTACGAATAAATAAGTTTAAAAGGTATTGCCTTCAAATCCTCCTTTTCAAAGGGAGCACACCACGCGGAAGCTTCTTCCCCATCCTTCCAAGAAGTTTCAAATCCACAGGTTTTATAAATAAACGTCATTTCTTCCAGCGCCAGCTTGGGCTCTTTCAGCCCAAGCTTTGTACTCACTCTTGAAATTGTATCTTTCATATAAACAGATTCCTCAAATTCCTCAAGCTCTGGGGTCGACTCCGGATTTTCATCCACCTCTTCCTTCCATTTTTTGCAATTTTCGTAAAACTGAGGGCAATACAATTAATAGTTTATTAAAGCCGATTTTGTATAATTACTTCCAAAATTGGGTCCCTTTTCTGTGGCCTTGCAAACAAATGACTTGGAGCTTTTTCATTATCTTCCAACTTTAATGCCCCGCGAATAAATGACAACGCACTGGCTGCTGTCCGCTGGGATTTTGTGTTCTTTAGCCTGATCTACAGTTTATGGAAAATGTTATAATTACAAGAACAATCAGATCAATTTCCACCTTGGAGTAACCATCTTTTAAGAATAAGTTTGGAAATCTTTTAGCCCAACGGGATCCAATCCCTTCCATCTCTTTTATCCCCTGTTTTACAAGATTTGTCTCTGTTTCCTCGGTCACGGCAATTGGAAGTTTCCAATCTTTTAGTTTCCTTAATTGCTCTTTGCTCAAACTCCCTAATTATTGGGTATATAATTCTTAATTAAACTTCTTAATTGATTTACTATTACTACCACTGCAATTCTCTGCCCCTTTTAAAATCCTATGAATAATAACCGGAAGAAGTTGCTGCATTTCCACTCTATCCAACTTCCCTGGGTTTCGAGTCCCATGTCGACCAAAATACCAAAATTGTACTGCTTCGCATCCTAAAACCAATTTTGAAAATACATGCAAAATTTCCCGAAATTTTACCTGGAAATGGCAAAGCATCTTCCACCAAAGTTTGCACCTTTCCTGAAAATTTGTAGGGTCCTTTATTGCTTAGATATTGGAGAAGATCTTTTCCAGAAATTGTTTTGCTTTCCTCGGAACTTTTACAACTACTACTCTCCTCTTTTTTGCAGATTGCTATGGCAACAAGCAAAAATAGACAAAATAATATTAGTCTCATTTTTCTACTTTTGAGATTGCAGTTGCTTACCAACAGTTTAATATGGCAATTGCATTTGTAGTTAATAGCTCATTAGCACTTTGAACTAACAATATTAGGTTTGCTCCTCATTTTTTTTCAATGCCAATGTCAGTTGCCAAGTTACATAGTCATCTTGTGTTGATTGTATTGCTAGGCAACACAATATTTAAAAATGCAGGCTTCTGCTTTACATATGCAATGCAATATTTGACTGTTGCTGGTGTTAAATTAACTCATGTAATATTAATATTAAATATAATATTCTTACTTTTTGTAAAAAAAAACGACAAAATATTCTCCAACCATTGTTATTTTAAACATTTATTTAAAAATACAGTTAAAACGGATGGCCAGAATTTTCACGTCAAATGTCACCAAGTCAATTAAATTGAACTTTGACATGAGCCCATGACCCTCAACTTCAAGCATATTTTGAGGGCAGCGCAGCGCAGCCTGTCGCAAAAAATCGCGGGAAAAAGGTCAAAGGGCAGACGGACAGACAGATCATGCATTCCCAAAAAATAATTAACATTTTGGTCATATTCACTGAATTAGACCCATTTTGACCTTTTATAACCCATTTTCATAGAAACCTCAACAAAAAGCTTTGGAACAAAGGGAAATTCAGCTGCCGGGAATTCTCATTTAAAATCCAACTCAAATCAACAATCCAACGTCAGCTCTGCAAAATTAATTAAGTTTCATGTCAAACTCTCAAATTAACTTGTCAACTTGACAAATTTGTAGGAGGAGTTGACGCCCGTCAACAAGGTAAGCAAATTAAACCGTTCCCATAGAAATTAACCGTTGTTTAGGGCGTGGCGGTGGAAAAAGACACAATTTTTATATTTTGACCTCAATTGTCATGACCTAGATGAACAAACTTGTAGCTTGACCTCAAATGAGGTATTTTGGTCATTTGTACAAAATTTCGGATCCCTAAGTTGACGGACAGACAGAACGTGCATTTGAAATTTTGTTAAAACCCATTTTTTAAAATTTCAGATGGATTGCTACTGCTGCACAATTTGCAGCGCCCAATTTCGACGAGGGCGTCGGGGTCATGGGCGTGACGCCTTAGACGCCGAACTTTGTCCCTTCTTCTTTCTGCGCCAATTTTTTGGTCGGCCGCTGATTTGTGAGGGCGAGCTTTCTCAATTGATTTCAAGTGGAGACAATCCCTCCGAGGCCCTGCCCCTTTGTGATAATTGCTATGCTCAGGTAATCTTTAAGGCTTTTGGACAAGTTTTGGGATTTTGAAATTGTTTAAGAAATCAAGTTTTGATGATTTGCTCTTGAATTGTTATAAAATTTGGGAGTTTGGTCCAAATTCTTGGGATTATGTTCAATTGTAAACAATTTTATTCACATTTTGGGCACTTTTTTAAAATTTTTAAAGATTTTGATCAACTTTTTAAGAATTTATCCCAATTTTCAATAAGCTTTTGGCGTTCACATTATTTAAAATGCTCAAAATTCCACAATTTAACCATAAAACCAGGATTTTAATCGTTTACAAATTATAAAAAATACAATTTTAGCTGTAAACCTTTAATAATTCCTTTAAAATTCATTTTTGCAGGTTTTGGAAGCCAAATCATTATTTGGGCAAGTTGCCCAGCTCCAATCCCGAATTTCGGAAGTTCGGTCCGGAATAAAAGAGTTGCTCTTCAAGAGAAACACCCGAAGAAAGGAGACGGGCCTTAAGGGACTTATCATGGATAAGCTTAAGGGTAATTTGTAACTTATTATGGGACAAATTAGCCGAAATTTGCGTTTTATCTTGTTTTTTCAAAATTATTTTTGGCACTAAATTCCAATAACTTTCAGGAGAAGAGGAAGAAAATGGGAAAATTGCTGATCTCACACTTTCCCCTCAATTTCAAGACGAGGAAGAAGAGGAGATGGGATATTTTGGAGGCTATGACGACGACGGCGGATTCGACGACGACGAATTTGCTTTGGGGCCTGAAAATGATGTAAAACCAGCTTCAGCTCGTAAAACTCCGAAATATGCGAAAAGTGAGTGTCGATATTTTGGGACGAAGCACTGCTTTCCTTAAAAACTAAAAACTTTGGAATATTTTGACTTGTCTCCATAGCGCTGCGCTGCTCCGTTATTAAATTAGAATAATTCACAAGCTTTTATGAATATTTTCAGAAGCAAAGGCCAAGGCCAGAAAATCCCCAAAACGGATTAAGGAGGAGAGGGAAGACGAACAGAAGCCGGAGTCGGAGTCGGAGTTTACATACGAAGTCGAAGGTCAGTGTCAAAACGACGATTGGCACATTAAAGATGAGCCTTTGAGCTCGGAAGAGGAATTTTTGGATGACGAATACGGTAAGTTATTGTGAAGCGAAGCATGACTATTTTAAAATTTACCTTCTGTCCTAATTTTCCAAATTTCGACTATTTTAATCAAAACTTGGCACAGCATTTGAGGAGGTCACAATTTACTACCTTCAGTGTCAAATCACTCAAATCTCTGGTTATTTCTTGCTGCTTCGCCCAATTTCTACGATATTTTCATGTTTTCAATTGTTTAATTTTCAGTACCCACAAAATCTCCACCAATACCCAAAAAGAAGTCAGAGTCAAAGTTAAAGCCCAAATCAAAAGGGAAACCCAAACCCAAGGTCCCCAAACCCGATCCGGTTGAGCTGCCACCAAAAGAACCCCGAATCGGTCCTAACGGGGAGTTAATAAACCCGGTTGGTCGCCCCCGCGGACGTCGGAGGCCCAAATACACCCCTGTACCCAAGAAGCTCTACTTCTGCCCCCTTTGCTCTCCATCCTGGGCTTATACCGAAACTACCTCGGTGCTCAACCATCTTAAAAAAGAACACGAGCCTGCGGAGCTCGTTCCTAAATTCTGTTGCGATATCTGCCCCAAGGGATATTTGAAGGAGGATTGGCTCAGCCAACACAAAGAGAAGGAGCACAAGCCTGAGCCCGAAAATGGTAAATAAATGGGAGGATTTTGCCTAAATATTAATAAATCCCATGGTATTTTCAGAAAACGAGGATGAGGATTCGGACGATTTCGACAGTTCTTGGGAAGATGAAGACGAGCCCAAAAGGAGATGGGAAGCGGTAAAGCTGCGAAGTGGACCACAGCGCGAGCTTTGGCTAGATAAAAATCTGATGAAGGCTATCGAGCTGAGGACTTGCACAAGTTGCCATAAACTGTTTAACGGCATCCAGAGTAAGTGGAGGGACTCCAAGCCCCCTTTTTGCATATATTTCACTATTTTTGTCCAAGAATTTTGAAAAACTAAGAGATTTTGTACAATTTGCAGCGATGCAGAAGCACTTTGACCTGGTGCACTCGGGCGTGGCTGCCACGACCTTCATGTGTCACATGTGCCCCAAAATATACAGACACAAGGACAGTCTGGAGAAGCATCTCAAGGAACATGAGACACCAACGATTTTCTCTTGCAACTACTGCCCCCTCACTTTCCCCCGGAAGGGGGACCTCGTACTTCATTTCAGGGTCCATTCTGAACAAGGTTTGTAAACTTTATTAAAGGTCATGACCCTTAGGGTTTCCTTCATTTTGATCTAAAACCAGGTGGTGTCTTAATCTGCAATATTTGCGGGATGGGTTTTCGTCACGCCTTCAGCCTCAAACGTCATCACCTGACGCGTCACGCGCCGGAAGAGATCTGTCCCCGATTCGAATGTCACATTTGTGGGAAGGTGTTTAAGCAAAAGTCTTCACTGACACTCCACCTCGACAGCATTTCCCACGGAGGGAACAACACGAAGGAGCGGGAGCGGCGCGCCAAACGGAAGCGGGATCGGAAGCGGGAGAAGCAAATGCCCGTGTTGATTCTGCCATCTGCCGAAGGGGGCGGGGGCTTTAGCGGGAATTTCACCGGAAGTGAGGAACAAGTTGGGGATCTGCTTGTGAAAGTTGTGATGGAAGAGAGCGTTTAAAAATGGAGTTTTTTCCACGATTTCTTTGAATTTAAGACTACTTAATTAAGAATTTAAGTTTTATTTGCTATACTTTTTTCTTAGGTGAGGTAGTATATGAATGCATTGCTCACTTATAAATAGAAATGTACTGTACTACAGACTTTTTAAGGATTCAAGATTTATTAGATTGATTTGTCGACAATTAATGATTAACTAAACTTATTTGACTGAAGAATACGGTTGATTGTTAAGTTACGGGAAATAAATAATTGAAAAAGTGCAAAAGCTTTGGATTTAAAATATTTTAGAACAAAATTACAAAATTATAAAGCCCCAAACCATTTTTTAACCCACTGTCAAATGGTTTTCTGGCATAAAAAGACGAAACTTGCACTAGAACTTAGGCATAGGCGAAATTAACGCAATAATTAGCAAATTTAATTGCTAGCATCTTAAACTAAGGATTTTTCATTTTTCCCAACTCTTAATTTTTGTCCGTCGACGAATTTTCCCAAACCCCAGCCGGCTACTCAACGGGAGGGTATAAAAGGAAGGCGCACTGCTCTCTCTGCCTCATTCAACTCCCGCACTCTGCCCAGTTCACATCTCTCTCTCAGTGCTTATCAAGTTGATAATTAAATTCCATGGGGGTCATAACTGATGAACTTGAGCGCTATCGGGCGCAGGTGGATTTTCAACACAAATTTGAAAACATCAAGCAACAATTGGATCTCGCACCCAACATTTTCTCCCCCACTTTCTACGCCCGGAATCTTCCCTTCATTGTTGGCCTCCGCAAAGAGAACAATGTCATCTTCTCCTTTCTACGATGTAAGTTGAACCTCGTCCTGATTTTGGCTAAAATATTGATAAATTGTCCATTTATTAGGCAAATAGGACATTATCAATAGCGGATTTTCCTTCAATCTCCAATACCACTACTCCCTAATCACTCGGACGAAAGCAATTAAATCCGCAGGTAAGCTAGATTTTTAATTTTAAGCATATCAATTAATTTATATTGTTTTCTAGAATATCATTGCAGCTTCAATGACAAGCGTTTTTGCCTGAAAAGACCCCTCTCTGAATTAATTCCTGGGGATGAAATTGTTGCGGATGACGCCATAACGCTGGAGGTGTCACTTTGGGTGGACGAACCCGAAGGAACTGACTTCAACCCTCCGAGGGAAAAACTGCGACAAGTTCTGCAAATCACCGGAGCTCAAGGGCACGTCAACAATTTGGAATGGCTTTTGAATTCTGGGGACTGTTCGGATGTGACATTCCTCATTGTTGCGGATTCTTCAAGGGTCAAAGCCCATAAAGCCCTTCTGACGGCGCAATCTCACGTTTTCGCCAGAATGTTGGCCACGGACATGACAGAAGCTAAGGACAACGAGATAAGGATTGACGACATGGGAGCGCCCGCCCTTAAAATAATGCTCCGCCACATTTACACCGGGCAGTTGGGGTTTCCAAAGGGGGTTAAGATTGATCTCAAGATTTGCCAGGAGTTGGTGAATGCGGGGGAAAAGTACAACCTGCAAGTTTTGAAGGAGTACGCAGCCATGGCGATGACGGACTTTTTGTCGGTTGGAAACGCGTGGGAACTTTTGTCGTTTGCGACTCGGTTCAAAGCGAAAGCAGCGGCGAAGGCGCTTGCTTCTTATTATGCGGAAAATGTGGATAGAATTATTGAATTGACGTAATTTTATTTATGGATGATTCGAGCGAATAAAGTTCTACAAATAAATGAGTGATTTGTTATTTTTAAACCCCCTTTTAAACAAGCCGTTTGCCTAATATTTTTTTGATTAGATTCACCAAATTCTCATGAAAATAGAAAATTGTTGATGCACACTCTGTCTGGCTCCTAAGGAACATCTTTTCGACATGGGCATCTATCCGCGATGGATGGTGCGGTCGCAAACTAAAATTAGGTCAAAAATCGCAAAAAATTGTAAAACATGCCGTCAAAATTAGAACAAAAGAATCAATTATTAGAGCAGAAGAAGCAAACTTTATTTATTCGAAACATTACCAGAATTTATAAACAAAATGCAAAATTTTAAAACCTTACTATGTACAAAAGTACAAAAAGAAATTAAGCATTTTCCAAAATTTTATCCACATTTTCCCGATAAAAAGAAGCAAGTGCCTTTGTAGCCGCTTCAGCTTTGAGACGTTTGGCGAAAATGAAGAGTTCCCACGCATTTTCCACCGAGACGAATTCCGTCATCGCCATCGCCGCGTATTCCTTCAGATTTTCCAGGCCGTACTTTTCCCCCGCATTGGCCAACTCCTGGCAAATCTTTAGATCAATCTTAACCTCCTCTGGAAACCCCACCTGACCGGTGTAGATGTGGTGGAGCATTATTTTGAGGGCATTGGGTCCCATGTCCTCAATCCTTATCTCGTTGTCCTTGGATTCTGCCATGTCGGCGCTCAACATCCGAGCGAAAACGTCAGAACGCGCCGCCAACATTGTTTTGTGGGCTTTGACCCTCGAAGAATCCTCGTTTACGACGAAGGTCACATCCGAAAAGTCCCCAGATTCCAAGAGAGAGGCAAATGCATCGTTTTGGACTTGATTTGCCACAATTTGCAGATCTTGTCGCAGTTTCTCTTTCAGATGCTTGAAATCATTTCCTTGTGGTTCGTCCGCAAAAAGTGACACCTCCAGTGGTATGGCGTCTCTCTCATCAATTCCGACTTCAGGAAATATTTTCGAAAAAAATGGGCTTCTTTTTGAGCAATTGTCGAAACGGCAAGAGAATTCTAGCACACAATAAAATTAGTTTGGACATTTCAAATTCAACAAATTCAATTATAATATTACTTACCTGCTGATTCAATAGATTTTGAAGGACGGTTTAGGTAGATCTGGTATTCAACATTCACAGAACATCCCTTTTCTAGTCCTTCGCCTAAAGGAGACAAGATAATTTAGAAACAGATATTATTGGAAAGGCGTGTAAATTCTGCTTACAGACTAGGTCGCAGTAAGTTAGGCCCGCGTCTCTGTAGAGGTCAAGATAGAATGGGAGATTTCGAGCAAAGAATGTCGGAGAACGGGCTTTTTGCAAGGCATCTTCAAATGTGTGTCGAAAATCCACTTGCGCCCGATAGCGCTCAATTTCCTCAGCCATTGTCCCCACGGAATTTAATTACCAACTTGATAAGCACTGAGAGGAAATGCAAAATGGGCAGAGTTGGGAAGTTGACTGAGCACATAGAATAAGGATGACTGTACTCTGTACGCTGGACAAGAACATAGAATAAGGATGACTGTACTCTGTACGCTGGACAAGAAAGATTAATTGGTGAAGATGCTAGGTACTGAGTACCCTTTTGGGACTCTCCATAGAGTAGCTTTCTCTTTACTCTATAGAATCCCACAGC
>JAQIXN010002072.1:0-13575 GCA_034698145.1 Proisotoma minuta
GAACACGTTGCAAAAAACAAAACGAAAAAAAGTTAATTTGTTCAAGAGTTATCGTGCGAACAGACAGACGGACGGACAGACGGACAGAGCCATCTTATAAAGGGGTTTCACCCCTTAATAATTAGGTTATACTAAAAACAATATCACAGTGTATTGAAGTTATTTTTTAAAAATCGAAAATAAAAAAATCGGAAAATTGTTTAACTCATTCAACACCAGCAATTATGTCAAAGAACAATTTCAACAATGTTAATGAAATGTTATAGATCTCACGATTTATTATCGAAATGGTTAATTATTTTACCTTGAGCAGAGGTAGCGAATTGAAATACGTCCGGATATTTTTTGACGATTCTTTAATTATTAATTAATGATTTTTTTAAAGATGAAATGATGATGACTTTAAGTTTATATCACCGCTTCATAACATCAATTTGTTCCAATGTTTGCTCCACAGCGTCCTTAAACTGCGCCTCGCACTCCGTGTAAATTGACCAAAACTAAAAGCAAGTAATTTAAACATTTTTTTTTATTTAGTTAAGGACTTTATTTAAACAAGTTCTGATTGTTTGTTGAAAAAACATTTGTTTTTAAAAGTCTAATGAATTTGGAGTAAAATTAGATTTAAAAAATAATGACTAATTAATAGTGATTTTAATAATGTGCTATAAAAATTAAACATTTAACAATTAAAACAAGTCTGTTTTTTGGTTTTAGGTTAACCAAAAGACAGAAACATATGAGAAATTTAAGACTTAAAGTCTGTAAGTTACAGAAAAAATGCACAACCGTGCCGTATCAATACTTTGCATTATAGAAATTAAGATTTGGCAGAAACAATTTAAACAGCATAAAATAATTTGATTCTAAAAGCGTCTTAGGGCATTTACCTGTCCCCCATAACCCGAAGCTTTTAGTCTCGGTATGTCTGTTTGTGTGTCCGTGTGCTTGTACCAAAATGGATGGGACGAAAGGTCAGAGTTGAGGTCAACCTTGTTTATCTCATTCAACACCAACACACGGTAGCTCAGGGGAAGATCGTTGTGTCTAAAAATTAAAAAAATATATTATGATCAAATAGTTGTATTTTTGCTATATGAAGAAGAATATGTTTGCAATGTCACTTTTGTTTTGTTTCCTACCGATAACTGTTTTTCAAATAAGAAAATTATTAGTAAATTATTTAGTTACTTAATTACCCATCGATAATCGGAGCTCGTTTCAACAGTTCATCGATTACACTTTTAGTTTTGTCCTGAGCCACAAAACTTCCGTCTTGTTCTAATTTAATTGGTGACCCAATCACGCCTCCCGCAAGAAAAAATAGCCCAAATAATTTAAGTAGCATTTTTTTTAAAAAATGGTAATTAAAATTTAAAGTACAACAGACTGTAGTCGGTCTTTTAAAATTGAATAAATAATGAATGAATTCCGGGACAATGGATTATATAACCTTAAAATCAAAACAAACAAACAAATTAAAAATTGCCCACGCAAGAACTATTTAAACTTTAACTACAATTTAAATTTGAATGAAAATAGGAAAATTACAGGAAGGTTTGACGCAGGTGTGATTTTTTATGTTGAATGAAGAATAATAATATTTGGGAATACATGCATCCTCCGTAATTTTTGACCTGAAACTTGATTCTTATGGTCACAAGTGGACTCGAACGCAAGCAAACCTATTTATCATGTAATATCGTCGAAAACGGCGGTTAAAATTTTAAAAAGATGTATCCCCAGTTAGGTCGTCTTATTTTTAGCGATGAATTAAAACTAGGAACTTTTTCCGTCACGAAAGCTATATACAAATAAAGTACAAAAAGAAAAAAACCAAAAGTCGCAACTTTTCTGCAATTCAAAGTTAGAATTTGCAAGCGCATGAATATTTTCCGTAATTTTCCCTCATTTTGCCCAGAATCCACCAAAAATTTTGCAATTCATCCATAATTATGTTTTAACCTTTTGCATCATTTCCAGAAAAGAAAATACGTTCTGAGGAAAAATCTCAATTGCCCCAGGGAAAATTCATCGGAAGAGTGAAGAGCGAAAACTGACTCAAATTTTCCAGCTTTTGGGCGTAGGCAAAGTTAATTATTGTAGCAGCATTTAACTTAATAAGGGGCTTAATTTTAATTGTGGATTAAATAGTAAGTGGGTGTGGTTAAGATTATAAATTAAAGATGGCAATGCATTCGGCAATTAAGGGCAAACTCATCGCCGTAATTGGGGATGAGGTAAGATAATTGTTTACTAAAGTTTAAGATTGGTTTTAACCTTTTTAAGAGCATTTATAACGTATGATATCAAATTTAACAATTATAACTTTCCTACCCTTTATTTTAGGACACATGCGTTGGCTTTTTACTGGGAGGGATTGGGGAAATCAACAAAAATCGACAACCAAATTTCCTCGTCGTTGATAAAAGTAAGCTTTAGCCTTAATTCCCAATTGAATGAGTTTAATAGGAATTAATTTCAGACACAAGCGTGAGCGAGATCGAAGAAAGCTTCAAAAAGTTCATCAAACGAGACGACATTGACATAATTCTCATCAGTCAAAATGTAATTTATGCGTCCTATGCGTTACATTCTTATATGAGTTTACAATCTAATTTCTGTAAATTTCAGATAGCGGAAATGATTCGTCACGTCATCGACAGTCACGCGAGTCCTGTACCCGCGGTGCTGGAAATCCCTTCAAAGGACCATCCCTACGACCCCACAAAAGACTCCATCCTTCGACGTGCACGCGGAATGTTTAACCCTGAAGAATTCCGATAGTTTAGTTGAATATTCGAAAAATTTGATTTATTTCCACACAAATCAAAATGATAATTAACCAAATTGTGCTAGTTTAAATTAGTTGTAGTTTGTAGAAAGTCAAAAAATAATTTAAAGAATCAGATCAGAGAAACTTTAGATCTGAAAAGTTACATTCCAAATATTTTTTTCCTTGTAGTAGAATTTAGAATTTCGTTCTAGTCGTTTTTGGACAATAAATGTGATAAAAGATAAACTAACGATTTTAAAAATTAACTGTTTGTTTATGCAGTACCATCATTCAGCAAAAATTTCAATAAGTGCAATTTCATTTTTGCAATGTGTGTTCCAATATAAACGTTAACGATTTCAAATTGAATGTTATTAGCCAACTTTCAGTTTTTAATTATTCACGACAGTTAAAGTTAATTACACTTTTTACTCATAAAATCAAATTCATATTTTAGGTCCAAATTTTTCATAATCGCAGCAAAATTCAGAATCGCAAGAATTAGATGTTGACCAAAACCATCGAAAGAGGATAAGAAGGACGATTAGCAGCAAAAGGATTATGACGGGAAGGACAAACCGACCCCAAAGGTTAGAGGGATGGTGTAATGGCGTCGTATCGTCACCAAGACTTGACGCTGACGAAGGCGCTAAAGACGATGCGTGAGATTCTACAGGGACCAAAGTATTTGCGCTGACGCTCCGAGGGGTTTGGGGTGACTCTGAAATTGAAATTGCAAATGAGCAAATAGCGGGAATTTTAAATTGTAAAAACGCCATCTAGCGACATCATCATTCATTTTTTTTTAAATTTTGACATACAACGATATATGCTTACTCGGTGTTACCGGAATGATTTTTCCTGTTTGAATTTCATTTTCTTGCACTGCGCTTGAATTTAAATTCTGCTCACTTTTTGCTTCTGTTGGCTGTTGTGAAACTTGTGAATGTGAAGTCTCAGACTCTTTATTTTGATTTTCCTGGCTTTGTAACGATTCTAATGGGTATTTTCTACAACAAAAAAAAGGTCCTTAGCCAAAGGTCATGGGCTGATTTAATTCAAATTACTTTCGAATGCGAATAATCTGTTTGTGGATGACCCTCACCGCCTTCTTAAGCGATTGCGAGTTTGGGGTCTGTTTGGAATTTCCCGCGTTTAAATTTTTCTGGATGCTACTTGACGCCAAAATCGTCGTAGCTGATGAGATTGTTGTCGCCATTTCAAGTTGTTATTTGGTGACGAAATCGGGGCTCTTTCAACCCCCCTAAATCAGCAGTTGCTAAACGCTAAAAAAACTCTCAAAAGTGATTTTGTGGCGTCGTTAAAAAAAATATTAATAATTTGATAGATTTAAAATAATTGGACTAAGAGATCAAGGTCAAAGGTTCAAGTCATTTAATTAGAAATGGTTTTGATATTGGCACTTTCCATTTTATTAGTTTTAGGCTTTACTTCGGCATTTGAATATCGGGAAAACATTTATCATGAGTGAGTCAAGAAGGCAACGGTCAAAGCCAGAATTTTTATTTATTTTTTGTAGGCAAGTACACAAAGCACTTTCGGAACAATTTCAACCCACGCCGGTTTTTTTAACAAATGATCCTCAAGACCATCTTTACGCCACCCCAAAACATTGTCTCCGCCAAGAACAGCCGGGGAAAAGGTATATACGCTCATATGTCTTCCTATTTTTTGTCGTTGTTGGTTGATTAAATCCATTCCAAGCTGTGTTTTTTAATAAAGGTCACGACCTTCCAAGAAAAAAACGGACGAGGAAGACGAGGAGGCGGACAGCAAGAAAAACAAGCCAAATAAAAAAGAAGCATTCGTCAGCTCATGGAATGACTTTCTTAACGATTTTTATTGGGACGATGGACACGAATATTCAAAGTGGACGAGGGAAGTTGGTAATTTCAAAAAGAATTTTGAACGGGTCAAATTTTGAGCCTTGTCATGCAAGTTTTTGAAATTTTAGAGGACGTGAAGGATTCTGAGAAGGAGCCTTGGTACATGTTGATAAGTGTCATTATTCCCCTATTATTCTACGTACTATCAATGTGCATTACAGGTATTAATAATACCATTATTATAATGACATGTTTCACCAATTAAAAATGTCTCGAGTTTTAAAATAAATTAGCGATAAGAGAGATTTTAGTATATAGTAATACTAATCAAGCACATTTAGTAAAGTTTTATGTTCAAATTTAGGTCTTTCTGCCCCTTTCATTTCTTATCTAATGTTCCACTTCTGTTACCTAATTTATCGGACCGTAGTAGGCAAATTTACGCGAAGGATTTTACGTAAACTTTGGATCAAAAATGAGCGCAGGAAACGGCGGCAAGTCCTCATGATTTATGAATGGGCCAAAAAACTTCCTAAAATCAGGTTTGTTATATGACACCTTGTTTTGTCGGTTAGCATTTTACGTCTAAACTTCTCATTGTTTTCCTAATTCCCAATTAAAATTACAATTAAACAATTTCAGAGCCCAACTTCCGTGGATTTTACGTGAGCATCCAGACGAAGAACTTCCGCCCGAGTTACGTGACCTGATCCCAGAAAGTTCTTCAGAAGAGTCGTCCATCGGAGAGGACAACGCAGACTATTATTACGAGGGGATGGAGGAGGATCACAAAGAAGCTATAAAGGCTCAAAAGGTACAAAAATCCGTCAACTGCCAAGTCAACGTCAAGTTATAGTTTTTAACTTAATTATAGGCCAAATTGGAGCGAGTGAACGAAATGAACAAAAAACGAAAAAGCGTATTTACTGGGGCCAAGGGTGGGAAAAAGGTCAAACGCCACGTGCCATGGAAGGTCAATAAATCCTCAAATGTTAACACGGCTTCAGCTCACTCTGGGCATTTGACTCATCCGCAGACACATCAGAAAGCTAAATTCGATTGAAATTATATACTTTTGTTTAAAAAAGGATTTTGAAAATGCTAATTTCCGAAAGCATTTTTAATTTTATGCATACACAGTAATTAAATATTTTTTATCTTATTATGATTTTGTTAGTGTAGAGAAATTATTTCTTAACATTTGTCTTGTGACAATAATTTCGTTTTTAGAGTCTATAGTCATAATGTCTATTTCATTAACCTTGTGGACCAAAATGGGATATGGGATGGGCTTATTCCGAAGAAGATTCATGGGTCAAAACCTAATTTTAATTTTTGGGGTCAAAGTAAATCAAGATTGTGTTTCTACCTAATTGAGCGATTTCCCTATCCTCAAAACATTTCCAGATTTTAAACGCTTTGTGTTTTTAAATTGAAGTTTTTATTACATTTACAATATTTGATGTTGACTTGAAATGACAATTTGGTTTTTATGGGCGAATTTTACAGTTTACGAACTGAATTTGGGACAATCTTTCAACATATTTTGGCTAAATTTTTGAAAAATTTCTCTTAATCCTTAAGCTGGCTGACTCATGCTGGGTTTTGCAACGGGTGCTGACATCGAAGGTTTTGCTGAGGGTTGACTTGGAGGTTGAGCGTCACTTGGAGTCGGCTGCGTCGTACCTTCTTTCTTCCCGAATGACGACAGCCACTCTTTGCCACTCATTTTTTTGGCGGACACAGCGAAGCAGAAGACGGCGAGGCCAAAGAAAATGTAAAGAATCGTTACGTGAAAATACAACACCTGCAAACAATAGAATATGGATATTTTTGGAAAAAATAGAATAAGTTACTTTTAAAGTTCAATTTTCGAGTCTAGGAAAATCAAATAATTTAGTACCTTAAAATCTCGACTTTCCGCCTCGAACAGGAACTCTATCACAATCCGCAACACAGTCAACTTAATCCAAACAGCGCAAATGATGAAATTATCCAACACCGCACCAACAATCAGCAAAATCCCAAAAATAAATCGGAAAACTTCAAGACCGATAATCCCAGCGAATGCCCCTCGATTGGTCAATGTCAATCCACTTTCGGAGAACCCTTCGATTTCCAAACCTTGTTTGAAAACAGCAGGACTATAAGGACTATTTGGAATTTGTGGAATAATTAATGAGCCTTCGGCTCGGGCATTTTCACGGGCCAATTTGGCACCGAAGTGGTAAAGGTAAAATATCGCCAAAACCTTTTTAAAATAGGGGAAACGATCATAGATGCTCAAAAACGCCAGAGATTTACGAATCTTACAATTTCGACAATGGCAATTGTAACGACAAGTGTCTTGAGAGCGCGATGCTTCTTTTTACAACAACTAGCGTCGCCTCCTTGTTGGCAACCAGGTGCTTGGCAAGCCGGATCTGAAATTTTTTGGAGAAATTAGATTATTTGTAGAGCAATCTAAAACAAGTACCACTTACCTTGAGCTTCCATGTCCATTTTGGTAACGGCAGTGATTATACTTGGTGTGACAACGACAAATGAAATCAGATGGCATAATAAAATTAAATAATAAATACTTTTGTTAAATATATTTTGATGCACAAGCGTCCTCCTAGAAACTTAACTTCAGAATATCTGTATAATATGAGAGTGATCTTTTTCTTTGCATCCTAACACTGAAAATTTTCGATCGCATAGGAGTTCAAATCAGGGTTCCCTCAAATCAAATCTCCCAGCACGAAAGAAATTAATTTTAGCATTATCTGTCGTGTCTATCTGTGAAATGGTTTAAAAAATAATACATAATACCCATGTATATATACAGGGATACCAGTATTTAACCGACAAAGGGACCATGTAACTAAGGGAGAAACATTCGGTCGTTTGACGGTTAAATACTGGTATCCCTGTACTTTCATGTGTGGGTGATGTATGAAAATTGGAAAAGAAAAGCGTTGAAAATCTAAATTCGCTCATTGGACCCATAAGTAAAAAGAAACAAGCATAAAGAAAGTTCGCAATAAGTGCAAAGAAGTGTATTTTTTTGCTACATAAAAAATTTAGTATAATATGTGTATGAGGTATTTATTCTAGTAAATCCTATTTCAATCTTAATCTAATCTCACAACGATTAAATTAGACTTTTAGTCCCTCATTTTCCATGTTCTTCTCGAGTGTCGAGTTTGACAAATGACCGTGTCATTCTTTTCGAGAGTAAAGTAGAAATTCCACTGTGGAATGTTTATACTCTAAACTGGGTAAAGAAAGACTTGGTTAGGAAAGTTAATTCTATAGATTTTTTATGCAAAAAGTAACATTATACCCTACACTAAACAGATAGATTTTTTTTTTGTGACAGATTAATTCCGATTAATTTTGTAATTGTTCTCTTCAGATGCTATTTTTTCCCTATTGTTATTTGAGCCTTTTCTGCTCAAATGAAAATATTTTTTACAATTTCCAACATAAACTTAAATATCGATTCCAAGTCAATCTCCCTCTTTCTTAGGAAATTGGCTATTTCTTGATGGGAATTTTACAACAGATTACCGTCCCCATTAATCCGAATCGGATTATCCGATGTATAAATGAATTTTAAAATTGTTTAAGATTTGGAAGTAGATAAAGAAGAAGAAGTAGAGGGACTGACGTGAACAAAAATTTGTCAAATTCACAATGTCAATCAATATAGATAATTATCACCATATTAAAATCGAAAGATTACGTTTTTCTCTGTCGGCACTTTTTGCTTATAGCGTGTGCTGAATCGAGCAAGTCGCATTTCTCTCGCTACCTTCTAACTCACTACTAAACTTAAATTGAGCAGAGTAGTGAGGGGGGAGGGCGAGGGACGAAAAGGAAGGGGGGAGGAAGGGGGAAAGAGGGGAGGTGCCCTGGCCATTATTACACGGGTTAGCTAGTAGCTATACTAAACACCAAAATAATTTGTGTCGCTCAATGTTATACATTTCAATAATTGTTGTACTTTCTCCCACGAAGCAAGCACAAAACTTTTGGCAAATCACCAATCACAGCTCCTATTACAAAAAGCGTCTTTTTGCGACTTTCACTAAGTTAGCCAATGTCGATAATCTAAACTATTAGTGAAGTTGAGATACTTTCAACCACTTTAATAGTAATTGACATAGACTTCTTTAGAGTTTGGATGAGGATAGAAAATTCCCCACAACAAATCTCTTTTAATGCCAAAATGGAGAAAGCATATATTAGAAAGCATATAGCATTTACTTCCTCGAAGCTTTACAAAAGAACTAAACAAAACAAGGAAATTTCACGAAATTAACTATGCGTCCACCACACGATTGGACTCAAACGGTTTATCTGATCGTTCCTAAATTTTGCACAGTTGTTTTTCTATAATAAATTGTAAAGCGGAGTTAAAAAAAGATTAATCGGATAAACAATTTAAAAGTGGTGGGGGTATGAAAAAAACTGTAAATAATTTGAATAAAAATTATTTACAAAAGATGCTTTAGGTATATTACTTATTCAAACTGATTTCATTAAAAAATATTCTGACTGGGTCAAGAAACACTGGAGTGGTCATAATATTTTGAATTTTTAAGAATATTTCTCTTAAGAATATTTTTTCAAAATAATATTTTGACACACTTTTTATAAGTCAAAGTCAAAAGTAGAAGCAACTCTTGATATTTTAAAATTCTCTTTGTGAAATATGCATACTTCTTGGGATTAGTTTCCAGTCTTTTATTCTAGGTCGGTCTGGTTTCTCAAAGGAAGTGATGAGAAAACAAAGAACGGAAGACAAAATTAAGCAAGAAGCGGTCTGTGGCTTTATTTCTTGAACGGTGGATGAACAAATAATTTACAAGCTCAAGACTTACACATTTTTGAAAATCATTGACCAACAAAGGCAATATGACAAGTGGTGTAAACTGGCTGTGAATTTAAACAAGATTTTGGAAAGTTTCTGAAATAATTATCAGCTCTTTCCTCTCAACTTTCACTCATTCATATTCAGATTGGGATTAGAAAGAGAAAGCAAACAGAAGTAATATCACGGAGCCAAGTCAAGTTTAAGACGGATTGTACGTAGAACTAAATTAAGATAAAGTGGAACAAAAACTTTTGATTTAGTAAAAATATGTAGTAGCAAATGAGATGACTTTCACTTTTGGCCTACGCTTTAAAAGTCGTTAGCAATAATTATAAATATAATTTATATTGGATAAATTATATTTTTTACAAATTATAAATTATATTTCTTGTGGATAAATTGTATTTTCTTTTTACAAATTACCTGGAAATATGAACGGCCTGACTTTCTGGTGAAAGGAATGAAACATTTTTTTTCTTATTTTTCATTTTCGTTCTTTTCTTCATGAGAAACAATAATGATTTCTGCTCAGTTGTGCATAAAAGCCACATTCCTAAGACACTGAAAAGTTTGTAATAATAATACAAAATGTATTAAAGCTGGGGTTCATTCTTGGAAATAATTTCTGACGACAGCGTGTGACGTAAATTTGACATTGATAGCCTTGACTTCTGTCACCCTCCTGCTGCATAAATATTTATATTTGTGTACTGTATACCATTTGTTGATGGCAGGCGTAGCAGAATTGTAGAGTGACAGATAGATGCTTTAATAATGGAGAAAGGAACAAATAGACTGCACTTTCTTCTCTTTCTATTTTTGTTTTGGCTTCAATATTTCAATCCATCCTTGAAATGAGACAAAGCTGAAGTTTAGGATTCAACTGTTGGATTATTAATACCATCATATCGTGTCCTTAATGCTTTTTTTTATATCCTATGCAAGTATTTTGTTTCAAGTTTCAACCATATGCATGTTGCTGTTTTCTCCAGAAATACTTTTATCATTGAAAATTTTCTATCTCCCAAAGACAAGCAGTAAATAATTCAAGGAATTTTGATTGTTTAATTTAATTTATGCAATGTCACGACCAACCTCAGCAAAAGTTAAAAAGGAACCAAAACAAATTTTCTCAAATAATAAATCATGTTGGTTGGCCACTGTGGTCGGCCTCTGGTTTATTGTGTTCCTGGAGATAATGGAAATGTAAATGGAATACTCTGTGGACGTTGGAGAAATGATGAATTAGGGCCACGGGAGAAAAATTTGGAAACAGGGAAAGAAAAGTTGGAGACATATGGGATATTATTTTCATCTGTCATTGATCCAGAAAATAATTTTATTTAGCTTAAGTGTAATGCAATGGAATGTTTTCTCTAAAGGTAATCTTTGACCGGATATTTATTCTTTGTATATCATAGGGAGAATTTTGGAGAGAGTGCATATATAATTTTAGCATGCCCGTTATTAATTATTTCGGTAAACAAAGACCGTATAAAGTTACCTTATACGTACCTAGGAATGCGAGCAAATTAATTTAACAAAACAATTCAATAGTAATGCTGAATACATAAATACCAAAATTATTTCTTAAAGAAACAGCCGAAAATCTATCTGAAAGGTAAATTTACAAATAAACAATGAGTGTTAGTTAGAACTGCTACTTTATATTATTACTTTCTTACTTAAAGTTATTAGTCGTTGTTTGCTCACTTTCCAAATCACACATTTCCCTTGGGGCCAGCGAATTTCTCTGTCTTTATTACTTGTAACCCAATTTTCACCAGGTCTGAAAGTCACCGGAAGCAATTCCTTCCACGTCCTAATTTTAAAACCATTTCATTAAAATAGACCGACGCGACTACAATTTCCAATGACTAACGTCCTACTTGTTGCATTACCATTAAATTTATGAATTGGATATTTTCTCTAGAATATATTCCGAATAAATTTTGGTTGAGAAACGTTTGCTCTACTTTTTAAAGTTGTTAGATCCTTGAAGCAATTTTGGCTCAATTCTCATCATTTGGATTCAGATCTTGAACTATCCTGTTTGAATCTTATATGCATATAAAGAGAGTAAGATTTAATTGACCATTAACAAACCCTTTCTTTAATACTTACTTGATTTTCTATTATATTCTGATTCTGTGTATTTTCCTTTACAAGCAAAGCAGAAAGTAGGGATAAATATTTCTCTTTCCCCAATTATAAATATAATAAAAATAAATAAATTAACAATTTTAAAAGGTTTTTAATAAAAAAACCTATTTGGACAATTAATAACTTCTGAGTAAAATATTCATTTCATATTTATAAAGAAAGGGGAATTAAAATGCTGCAAACATTTGTTAATCATTGTTTACTGGGCAAAAAGAAAAAAAAATGAAAAATGAGCTGGACGAAATATTTTATTTTCAGGACCAGAAGCTTGAAATATTTGTAAATGAGCATTTCAATATTCTAACCAAATATAATTTAAGGTATACAGATTGATTTAATTTAAAATGAAACATAAAACCTGTCGTTGAACTTCATATAAGGCGGAGAAAAGTGATGTAAATATTCTTTGGATTTGGAAAGTTTTCGAAAAACAAATAAGAGAACATGTAGAGAATGAGAGGATTAGATTTAAAAGCAAAAAAAACAAGTGGAGTTTACGTCTTCTGAGTGAAAAGTTGTTTGGATGAAGGTATTTAACAAAAAGTGCAACACACTTCGTCCTTGTTTACTCTTTGCAATGGTTTGAGTTTATTAGCAAAAAAGAAATGAGTTTACTTTGCCAAAATTTGCTTTCACTTTCTATCGGCATTGCATTATTATCGGATAATCGGATGTGAACCTTGAGTAAATTGGATTCAGCATTTATTTAAAGGGATCTTCACTCTCTCAGAGTGAGTGAAAGTGCGAACGATTGGTCTCCGAAAGTTTACACAGAGTAAAATGAACATACATAGGGAAAGAACCAAGGGATTAAAATTTAGATTGAATTGTGTGTAATTTCTCATATTTGCCTTCCCTTGTCACTTTCCTTAACCCTTAAATAATTCTGCAAGAGAGAAAGAATGGATAAAGCTGTAACGTAAAATTATAAAATGAGAGATAAATAGTTTGAAATTTTGGAGAATGAAAACAACTTTGATTTCTATTATTTTTTTGGGGGGGAAGGAATCTTAATTTCATATATTTACAAGGGGGAATATAATTGAAACTGTTGTAATAATGAATTTAGCATAATTACTGTAAAAGTTTTAAATTAAATAATGTCTGGTGAATGAGGAAAACAGCAGTTATATGTTATTAATGGAAATTCCCACTTTTAACAAATAATTATATATATTTAGTGTTTATTTCTTCTAATTTAATGATTTTTATTGAGCTCAAATTTTGTCAATAAATATTTTTTTAAATAACTTCGCAGCTTGTTCCCGTC
The DNA here is from genome assembly GCA_034698145.1 of Proisotoma minuta. Taxonomy (NCBI): domain Eukaryota; kingdom Metazoa; phylum Arthropoda; class Collembola; order Entomobryomorpha; family Isotomidae; genus Proisotoma; species Proisotoma minuta. The sequence continues at coordinate 12,921 of JAQIXN010002072.1, forward strand.
ACTATCTCCTTTTAAATTCCTTGCTTATGTCTGTTTCTGACTTGAATTGGCTATTTGTCTTCTCTCAAGTCAAGTTGTTTGAGTTTATAGGGAACGGAAGCCATTCTTATTCCAACTTCGGAATTTGAAATGCTAATTTCTCTGGGATCACTTTCACGTTGAAAGTTTCACGCAACGCTGGGCTGAACAAGTTGACAACGTAGACGAGTTGAGTCTGCATGGTCTCTGGTATTTTAGTCGCAATTCGAAGGGGGAATCCTTAGGGAGCGTGAGAATTTAATCATTTCAATGTTCGATCCCGATATAGCTTATTTAGTTTGAATATCCCACCGAAAACTTTAAAATCCAAAGAAATAGATTAAGTTTTTAAATAAGTAATTTCAGAAACAAGATGAAGCATAACTTGAGGCAGTAGCAAAACTAGCAGGAGATCTTTTCTTAGAGAAGCCCCTGCCCCTAGAATTAGCCACAATTAAACATAAATATTACTAATTTTTAGCCATTTAATTTACCCCTCAAAAACGAATTATTGTCGTTCTTCAGTAAATCAGGTACGGAATAATTGTTGGTCTGAGACCTTGGCTGTATTTTGATTACAGATGCTTCGGAGTAAATGTCATACAATTGACCCTTGCATTTTAAGGTAACTGGGGAG
>JAQIXN010002073.1:0-13570 GCA_034698145.1 Proisotoma minuta
ACAGATACATTTAATAATTATCATATAACTGGACTGTTGCTTTTACTTTTTAACTCAACCAAAATAGAGCGAGTATGATATTGATATGATATGTTTGGCTTTGGCTTCAATTTTGTTGTTTACCCATTCACATTTTACGGCTTTTTTATTCATGCTTCTACCTTGTTTTAGAGATGATGAGATGAGATTGGATTTATTTGGGGAAGAACAAGCAGGGATTTTAGGGTTGAGTAGATTTTATTGGGGATGAAAAGAGTCCCAGATTTATGAGAATTATTAGGAGCAGAGAAGATCATTCATTTACCAAAATCATGGAAAATTATTTGGTTATCTCAACAAAGATTTTATGAAAAAAAAATCTGTCCAAATGGATCTCGAAAAATTGGATTTGAAAGGTAAAAGTGTCCATAATTTTTTTGAGACGGCGTACGGTGTGTGAGATAAAAAAAGTTGGTGGCCTGCCTTGCGTAAAAAAGCGAGGTGAACGAAGGGGTTGTTTTTTGTGGGGTGAATCCCGAGACTTAATAATTATTCCCTATTGTTGTTGGATTGGATTTTGGAGCGTGTTTGGCGTGCGCCCACATTATGTCGTCTTCCTCCTTCACGCCATGTGGCGTCTTTCCCTCAAGTCTCCACTTATAGCCCTTCTCATTCTAATTGTCTCAACTTGAGGTGAATTATTAGCTGTTGCAACAAACAATGTCATCAAACAATTATTTGTATTTGTCTTGTAGCAAAGAATCTCAACTTGCCTCAAACCCAAACAACATATTAAACTTTTTTTCTTATTAATTTGCAAACCATTAAATTGTGAGAGCGATGAGACATCAACTTTAGCTAAACACCTGAAACTTTTCTTTAAGAAGAAAACAAGAAAAGATTATGATACAATTTAATTTAAACAGTTTCACAAAAGTTGCAGCTGCCACCGACCACTTTTAAAAAAATTGTAAAATAAAATAGCCAATCAACCGTCGCAAGAAAAACAAAAGAAGGAGCCTTCTAATCTCATATTTTGCGAAATCTAACGAAACATTTATTTGATTAGCTTTGACCATCTGCCCTTTTATTTCATTTCTTACCGATTTTTTTTACAAAAGTTGAAACTTGTTGCAATTCAAAGATCAAGAAAAATTGTCCAGTTTTATTGGACAGATGCGTGATGTGATGAGAGATCAACTTTTTAAAAAGGCTGATTTTAAATTTAAAAGGAAAAATGGTTTGATTTCTTTCCGTTTAATGATTTGAAATCCATTTAAAATTGGGAATATATTTCAACAGCCAAAATGAAGCGGAAGTTTGGAATCCGGAAGACACTTTTGACGCGTGGCGTGGCCAATCATAAAATAACTTTTCCATTATCACTACAAAAATCATCCCTACATGACCTACACCACCTGAATATTATTTTAAACAAATGACTCATCAGATCGGCAAAAAAATCATGGGTGAGTATGAGTAATAGTAAAATTTCCGAAATGGAGCAATTATTATGTCACTTTTAGCACATGTAGTAATTGTGGGAAATGAGAGCAAGCTTCAGCTCAGGTGCATTGCATTCAGTAGCCAGTAATTAAAAGAAGATGAGTTATAAGAATTGTAAATTGTAACCGCTAAAGTCGTGGCTTCTGCCTCAAGCAGGTTTTGAACAACAAAGAAGAAATAGAGGCAACTTTTTATGCTTTATAGTAAAATAATACGCATCGTTGTAGTAAATTAAATGTATGTTCAGTAAAGGAAACCAGAAGCGGCGTGGCTCGTGCCAAATTAACTGCTTCAAATTGCAGGCTGTCTTTCCATTTATTATTTGCAATTCTAAATTGATTTTGGTTTTGGTAATTTCGATATTTATTTAAGGGATGCAGCAAACAAATAAAAATCGAGTTGGAGGGAATCATTTTTTAACTTGAGTGAAAATAGATCGGCTACATAAATAAGTTTTTTCGGAGGCAGTGTCAGTCATTTTGGGGGCGGTTGGTATCGTGTATCGAAACGTTAATTGCGGACGCGTGCGTCTCATCCCTTGACTTGACTTTGTTCCCCTCACTGACACGTCCCAACTGTTGTCCCAACTGATTGTCCTCTTCTCAATTCAATGTGATTGTAAATCAAGTAACGGACAACGCAATGCCTTTTAAATTTTATCGCTTCATCATCACTCTTCAGGGAAAATAATAACGAATCTTCCTCTACTTCCGGAAAAAGGGCGCATCCCTGTTTAAAGGGAACTAAATGACTTTTGGCTTCATGCCATAATGTGATAGTGATGAGGGCTCTCCATTGTCTTCCTTCTTTTTAAAGAAATGACAAAGAACAAGAATTTAACTCCCACCTGCCCATCCAATTTTTTAACCAGTCGCCGCATATCTTGTCTCTTTTTGAAAATTTGATGTTTGGAAGATCTACAAGTTAAAGCCTTGTAAACAAGTTAACAACGCAAGAAAAGTTTTACAGGGGCAAATTGAGACCTGTCTTAGTTTTAAGAAGAGAGTCGAATATAAATATTATAAATCCAATTTCTTTGTCTCATTCTGCCTCCGAACAATTTATCTTTTATGCAACTCCGTTATTTCCATATTTCAAAAAATTCTTGACAGGTAAAAAAATACAAATGTAAATGACTGCAAGGTGTTATTGAAAAGAGAGATAAGGGCATCGAAACCTGTAAAAAGTTCGTCTCAAGTGGAACCTAAGTCTCCCGACCCTTTGAAATGTATAGGAGCCTTAGTCTTGCCTTTGTTTTGTCCAAAGACAAGTCAAGGGTTGAGTTGGCTTCTTGAGATTCTTTGGCTCGTGGTGTGGCGAAGGGACAGGTGTCTAATTATCATAGCAGCAGCAGATGTACAACTTTCTTCACAAAATCTCCTCTCATCTGCCATCATCATCTCTCGGTCTTGTGCTGTTGCCTTTTCTTTCTTGATTCCTATAAATGAAGGATAACCGGTCCTTAGCATTTTTTAAATTGGCCTTAAGTCTGAAGCTCAAGCTGAAGCCTTTTATTTTATTGGGCATCAAATTATTCCTGCAAATATAAAATTGCAACATAAATTTAAGGCTGTGGTTAGCTCGCAAGCTGTTTTTCTTTCGGGACGAATAATTTATTTTACTTATGCTAATCAACCATGAAATTCAGACAATGGGCTGCTTTTTCTTTTGCTTTAAGATGCATGACATGTCTCAAACATTTTTTTATATTATTGTGAGAGGAAATGAGATTTGGGTCATTTAGCACGAGCTAGCAACCAATAAAGAATTATTCTTAAGTGTAATGGACACTTGACAGTTTACTAAGAGAGACAGTGCACGCAATGACAATCCGACATTTCACCCAAATGACTTTTCTTATTTGTAATTGCCTTAATTGTCTCTAATAACTTGCTTACGTACAAGTTCTTTGATTTGTACATATTTTGTAAGCTGACAAATGAGCAAACACAACACAAATCAATCATTTGACATTAGTCAACTTTTAATGATAGTGGCCAGAGGTGACACGGATGACAGGGGACATATGTTATGATGTGATTTACATTGTCCATTTGCTATGATTACAGATTTCATGCCCACTGCCCCGTCACTAATCCCACTTACTCTGATAGTTTGATTGATCTGATTTATTTTCAGACAATGCAATAAACTGTCCCCTGAATTTCCCAGTTTTGAACTGATTTCTCTGTTTGCATTATCAACTTTTTGTATCAGTGACAGTTAAATTTTGATCTCGTCACATAACTGCTCTGATTTAGTTTTAGCAGTTGGTGACAATATAAAATTCCTCTCGAACTTGAAATTGAATTCAATCATTGATTAATCTAATTTTAATCCTTTGCTACTTGAGGGAAATATTTATTCGTTGCAATAATATTTGTCATATCTCTCATGAATAATCAGAAAGATCACGCCACGCCAAAGTCAAAATTAACTTTCGTAATCGTCACATGGAATCCAGTTACAACTTCTTCAAATCTGTCTCATTGAGATTTTCAGATAAAGTTCGTTTCGGCTTCTGCATTTCCCTCTGATGATAATAATTAGTTGTAATGGGTGCTTTGCTTATGATGTGGAATTATTGAGGCAAACTCAGCGAGGGCACGCTACCCTTCAGTCTACAGATATTTTTCACCATTTGACGGATTTGATCTGACTCTTTTCCCATTTCCCATCTGACATGGAAATCATGAAAGAAATTTAACGGTAGAATGAAAAAGTACAAAAAAAGAGTGATGCCTTCCAAGGTCCATCTCCAATCTAATGCGCATAACAAAATTAAAACAGATGCGAATAATATAAAAATGTTAAGTAATTTAATGACTTTGTACCAAAAACAGACTAAATAATTAAGATTCTATATTATGTACATAAATTATCTTTTCCAGTATGCAAAATAGCCAAGTGCAAGTCCCCCCAAAATTGTCCCCAAAGTTCCTAATCCCACTGCAACCCATCGTCCAGCGTTTGCTATTTTTAAGGGCGTTAGATACTTGGAATTCAACTCGTCATATAGCTCGTCATTAAGCTCTGCAGCCTGTAAATAAATATGAAACAAAATTGAAATTTTGATTGATATTTTGTCTCAAGTTGTGTCAAGTTGCCTCTTGAATCCACATATAGGGCCAGAAGCGATGATTCAATGTCTTAAATTCAGGTCCCATCGTCTCAAAAGCCTGAGTCTCCACATTTACTTGCAATCTTTTGACTCCTTTCAACGGAACTCCCAAAAGCTGTTAAATTATTGAGCAGATAATGAGTTTTTTTCAAATTTTTAATCTTAATTTGAAGTACCGGCTCAATTTCAGCAAACGTGTCGTGCAATTCGGAGCTGGGGGGATCAATCCCATCAATCATGTCAAATAGAACTTGGTCACCGTCTAAAAAGTGGGGCTTTGAAACAACTACGGGGGCTCCGGTTTTGCAGCTGCGAACTCTTGAGACGCCAGTGGGGGGACATGTCCCGTCCAATGGGGGTCGCGGCTCCACGCAATAGCACCAATTGGGCCTGTATTCCTCAGGGGTTTGAAAAAGATTTCGTTGGGCTTGGAATCTATATGTAGGTATCCCACGATATTCGGATTCTTTATCAAATTCAACCCTAAATAGAAATATTTAAAAAATCAATTTTATGACAAAAATTATGGAAAATGTTTAATACCAAGCTCCTCTACAGATTTCAACGGAATGCTGCCACAATTTCTGATCTTTTTTAATGAATGGGGGGAAAAATATTCCATCCCCACCGTTGAATTCATTGCATTCTCCTTCCCAATAACTGACATTTTGTGGACCAATCGTTTCCACACCGTTTATGCTTCTTAGCGTGTTGACTTTTGTGTGATCTTCTATCCCTGACCAAATTTCCCATAAACCATCAGCGTTTGTACCATTTTTCTGGTAAAATTATCAATATTCATGTTATTCCCTGCCCTTTCTATTTTAAAAAAGTCACTTACATCCACAAAAGGTCCAAATCTCCCATTAGAAAGCTCTGGGGGTAGAGTAAGTGCCAAAATAAGTTCAAGAAGGAAGAGAACAACATCGTAAACAAAGTTCAGCCGAACTCCAAACATTATGTCCTTAATTATCACGCCTTCTTTTAAAAAAGTATCTCGCGACAAAGGTCCCATAAATAGCTCGATAAAAGCACGATGTGGGATTGGCAGTAATCTTTCTTCAATTGTGCTCAGAATGGAAGCAATTGCCACCAACGGAGCATTTAGAATTGTCAACGCGTCACGCTCGTCACTCCCAACTGACATTTCAGGTACAAAAGTATAAGTTATGTTTTGTCTGTATGATATCGTATCCCGATTCGGATGTGATTGGATCTCAAATTTTACCCGTTTTTCTCTGAAAATTTTCAGACATGCATAAGAAAATCTTAAGAATATGTAGTAGGGTTTATTTGTACCTATAAACATAAGGGCCTACTTCCCTTAAAACTGGTTTAGCACCCCAAACCCCACCCACAAAGTCTTCCGGGTTGGTAACGTTATAAAAGTAGGCGGATAAGTGAACTGGGAGTGGAATGTCCTTCCACTTTTCGTAAATTAATGATCCATTCTTTAATTGCACTTGCTGCAGAGCAAAATTTTATTATGAAACGATTAAAATTGGATTTAAAATCTAAGGCATTTATTGACTTTTCACCTTTTTAACAACGCTGTCAATGACAAGAGGCATGACGGCCCAACCCAAAACTGTCCCTAATATCAAAATGACTAAACCTGCAATTGTTATCCCTAAACTTATCTTGACCCTTCGTTCCATTTTCCCTTTGCAACAAAACATTATTGTAAAATACTAATGAGAAAATATTGATTATTGGAAACAAATGCGAATTTCATGAGAATATGAGAAATGAATGTCAACAATATTTTGAAATTCTTCAAACCAATTCAGATCAGTGCCATTGATAAATTAATGTTGATTTGGGTAAATTCGAAGCGATAAGAAATGTAGTAATAAATACTAAATGTCATACATTGCATGTTATGTATGTAGTAAAATTATTTCGGGTTATCATTACAAAACAATTAATTCAATCGATATTCATTAAAGTGATAAGAATTTTGCACTCGGGACAATAATAATTTAAAAGAATTCAAGGCAAGTATCAAGTACATTTTAATTGGTTGGTAAATATGTACAATCTTTGTTTGCGATTATTTATTTAGACAATTTTTTGATTATTTTGTTTGACAGCATTAATGATAATTACATGTAGATATGATATTTCCTGAAGAAGTTAGATCGACAAAGTTTCCTAAAATCAATTTAAATTACATCGAAATATTGTTTTGGTATTTTAAGGGGCATGAGGATGATCAGGAAGCATCATGACGAGGTAAATTGCATGGACCACGGCTGGAAGGAATCCGAACACACAGAGGACGATGTTCAAACAAACGTGACGGTCACAGGAATCTTCCATCAAGTACACTGTTAAATACAAGTGCAGTTAATATAAAATCGCATTTTAATTTGTAGTGCAATGCAACCTACCAGCCAATGGAGGCAGGATAATTGACAAAACCACAAGCAAAAGCTTTTGTTGTGACACCGGTGGCGGAACCATTGTAAGCTGGACTCAAGATAGGTCGGAAATTATCAATATTCTCACTTTTAGCTTGGACAAGCGAATAACACGACGAATCTTGAATCAAAATTCTTGACCCACGGAAAGCATTACAAAGGTTGCCAATAGAGTTTCAAGTTTCTGGAAGCTCGCCGGAAGGGTACATTTTCCGAAAATGATTCATTCTCGCCTTTGAAAACTTTCTGAAAATGTGTATCTTCTCCTAAGTTAGGAGTCCTAACGTCCTATTCATTGCATAACTGTTTTGTAGCACATTGTCGTCTTTGGCCCTGAATCTAGGGTCAGTGGATTTAGATGTTTTATGCATATACTTATGCGTCATTTTAAAAAAAATGCCTTGCGAGATTTATGTTTTAAAAAGTTTTGCAATACCATTAAAAAGTAGTTATTGAAAGGTAACTGAGGCATATTATCTGCATTTTGATCAATTGAAATTATGCAATGTAATGTAAAGTCAAATCTGCAGTCGGACCAGTTTTTCATGCATTTTAAAATAGTGCATTATGAACGCAAGACGGATGTAATCAGTGATTACTAATCACGTTCTGAAACAAATAAGACAAATTAATACTATACATTAATACGACCTTATAAATGTCAATTTTTTTGGTCCCAGAACCGTTCGAAAATTGCGTGGAAATGGAAAGATCGACAGGCTAATAAAAATATGTATCCGAAAAACGTAAAACTTTGAGTCAAAATCAGTTTATTTTTAGTTTTATACTTTTAATTGTACTCATTCCTTACCTAAGTTTTACCTTTTTAGGATATATATTTTTACATATAGCATTTTGGCATGAAATTCTTTTTATTCATACAAAATAACCACTTGCTTTGTCAAAAAACTGTATGAACAATGAACAAGTGTGAGAAATGAGACAAAACTCGTTCCATATTTAAAACTTCTCAACTAATTTTGTCTACAGTATGTAGTAAATTAATATTCATATTAAACTAAAGACCATGGTACAATAAAATCAGGTTTGAAACATTTAAAATAATTTATAACATTTATTTGCAGATGCAGAAGCCGATACTATCTTTAAAACAATTTATGCTAAGATCAGAAATTCTTCAGTTATATCGTGGATTCTTAAGGCAAGTTCTAAATTTACTACTTTTAATGGAGCTTGGGTAAAAAAGCATGACCTAAAATTATATTTGACCTTTAGACTTGGAAAGCTCTTTAACGAGCCGCCCGAAGGTATGAGAGGAGCGGGGGGGCAGGCCGCGGGGGGAAATCCGATGAGAAAAGAATGGAACGAGTGGGTGCGGTCCGAGTTTAGACTTCGACAAAGTTCAGGGCTTGACGATGAAGTGACAAGGTCTCTTCTTACTCATGGAAAACGACAGCTCCAAGAAATGGAGAGAACTATTTTACTGGCGACAAATAGAAATTCGACAAAAGCAGATGTTAGTAGTTCTGCCAAAAGCTGTAGTGATTCTTCAAAGCCTGCCAGCTGAAATCCTTTAAACGTGACATCGGGACATCATTTGTGAAAGGGATGAGAATGAAACCTTTGGAGAAAGTGCACAAATAACCAAGTTTTTCAAAGATGTAAGAAACGCAGCTAGTCAAATGTTATCAAGTGGTCGAAAATGGCGACCAACCTTTTGATATTGTTCTTTAAAATTTCTATAGTTTAGATTTTTTAGATAATCTACATTTTTTGGCAATAAAATAAAATAAAATATTTTGAGGAACATCTCTTGTCAATAATAATCAATGGGACTGATCAATTTAAATTTCTTTCGTCCTGCGACCAATCCACACTTAAGAAAAGTTGTTCATATCGCAGCTCTAGTGGATTTTGTAAGACATGCATTTTGCCAAGACCAAAGTTTTTGATAATTTCCCCCCATAGTTTGTCGCTGGATGTTTATACTGTTATGTAACATACTCTGCAGTTTACATGTCCTTGGCGTTCCCCACATTGTCCAGCAATTTGGAAATAGGAATTTGGTTGACTCAAACAAGCTTAAGATTTATTAGTCTGTGGACACCGGCAATAATTATTTTGTGCAAATTGAACATTCAATCAAAACAAGTATGGGTAATGGTGAGTAATATTATATGGTACTGGCAAAAGCATTATCCTTTTAATATTACCTCTGATTAAATTGATTAGTACGGTGGGGGCTGCATCTTTCCAGCTCTTTTGGCCATCACTGCCACAATCCTAATTGACACCTACCAGTATCCAGCAAAAGTCAGAGAAGATTATGCTTCCTCCATTAGCAATTCCATTGCAAATCACAAAACGCTACCTGGGGCTGTAAAATTTGCTATAGATAGTGAGGTAAAAAAATGCTAATTAAATCTCTTTATCTGTCTATAGTACCAGTAAAAATGTTTCACAATTTCAAAGGATTGTTGTGGATGGTCTGGAAGTGCCGACTTTGGCATTGTTTTCAACATTTCAAAGAAAACAATCAAAGATTTTGCATTCATGAAGGAACTGGAAATTTGTTATAATAAGACATGGACAGTTCGATTGGAGGAGGGAGGAGTGTTGACCTACTTCAATGGACCAAATAGCATTGATAAAATGAGAAAGGTGACTTGACTTATTTTCTAACAAAACTATTTTGAGCACATGGAATTTTCAGGGATGTGGTCACTTTTACAAACAACTTTTTCAGTCCAACTGCCAAATAATTTTTTATGTTGGGCTTTTTGTGGATGTTGTTAGCATAATTTTTACGTGGCTCTCGTATTCCGTTTACAAGCAGTTAGGGATGCCTCCAGTTGAAGGGACCAGAGGATACGGAGGGAATTTAGGAGTGACCGCCTCCCAAATGGACTACCCCTCTTCCAAAACAGCTTTCGATCCCGAATTTGGAACTTTTGTTTATCGAGTCCCCGGCCAAGAATCCCCTCCGACGGATCCCACAGAAGACATGCAAATTGATAATTAATACTACAGCATTAAACCAATGCATCAATAAAGCTCGAAAATTAATTTTTAATCACGTACCCATCTACAAGCCAGTTTTTAGGAAATTAGTGAAATTACTTGAAATTATTCAACTTATCAAATCAAATGCAATTTTGTCGCCATACCTTGCTCTCAGGCAAGGAACAATCTTAAATCTACAAGTAATAAATTGGGTCAAATACTATATTTATTGCTAAATCCAATCTAGATTTGAAATGGTAAAAATGTCATGAAAAAACTGATCCATCAACTACTTATTACAAAAATATTTCATTCGGATAAGCCACATATTGGTAAAAGGGTGTTGGTTAATTATCTACAATCAGCTTTTAATCAAAAGAATATTATATATTGGCAATGAATTATAGATATACATATATATGTATTATTTCCTTGCTAAGTGCATCTTTAATTGATTTTGCCAAATGATGCATTTTGAATTTTAATTTATGTACACAATCAACTTGATTGACAAGTAGTTGTCAACAATTTGTGATGCAATAATTATCTAGCTACCGAAACAAACAAGTTTTTGAATATAGTTATGCTCTAGGTCAAGATTTTATTGTCATCTAGTCCATATCTGCAAAAATTTCTTAATTACAAGCAAAACTGCTCTAATTTGCTTGCAACTAATGAAATTTACACAATTCTTTGAATCATTGCGAGATATTTTGTGTGACATAATATTTTAGAATAATAATATGCGTCTAGTACTTTAAGTTCAGATTCAATCGAATTATAAATGTGACCTTTTAAATATTTTAATGTGAGAAATGGGTTAATTTATACCTCAAAGGAGCTAGCACGTGCTACACAATTATTTTTTTCTTCGATTATTAAATTACAGCAATAAAGAGAACCTGCCACAAATTACAATGGGTACACTTCCTTCTATTTCTTCCAAAATCTTGTCAAACCATAAAAAGACATGTTCTCAAAACTCAAAACCATCCATTTTTAAGCAGAAAAAAGTGGTCTCGAGAAAACTATTAATATGCATTTGCAATCGATGTTGTCTCAAAAAATCTCATTCTGCCTCTTTCTATATTTTCCTACGCATATTTTATTGACTTTTAATAAGAAAACACACTACAGATTATTTCTAGATGAGAATTGACAAATTGCATGATCTTGGCTGCTACAGTTCACAATTTCCTCGAACCAAATTATTTAGTCAATTCCAACAGTAAAGCAAATGCCAAAGAAATTATTATTATGTAATACATTCTCATTTAATTGGTCCACTAAATTCTTTTGTATTATACTCTCTCAATTTCATAAGCTATCGTTCATAGACTCAAACCTAACAAAATTAACTCTAAACAACAACCAAAAAACTACACAAGTTGTAGACATTTGTGATCTAATTGCAGTATAAAAGCAGGCAACAATTGACAGCTCATCTCAGTCTCCATTTCATCTTGTTTTTAGTTGTTAAAATGCGTGTCCTTGTAAGTCTAGTTTTAAAAGTTGGTTAAAATGGTTCAATTTTAATATTTTGTGATTTTATTCAAGATTGCTTTCGCACTTTTCGCCACAGTCAGTGCTGGACTGGATGGAATCGTCACCCCAGAAATCATTGGACACGTGTCAAAAGTGCTAAGTCATGGCTATGGGACAAAGATCCTGTTGGATTATCCTCAGAGGGCACATTTAGTAGACTACAGTCACTCTGCTCACATTGACCCTTACCACGGTCACGGATATGGAAACTTTTACTCGGGATACGGAGCTCATGTCGGTCACCATGGACAGTACTATCAATACCCAGCGCACTATGGACATGGACATGGGCATGGACACCACGGACACGGTCATGCATATGGCCATGGTCATGCCTATGGTCATGGATATGGTCACTATTAAACTCTTAAATTATATGTGATCTACAGCAGCTAATACCAAAGTTTATCTACTAGTTGTCTTCCTGTAATGACTGTGATTTGTATACTTAATGTAATAGAATTATGTCGAGTGAAATGAGCAAACTGTATTAAAATATGTAAAATAAAAAAATCTCATTATCGAAGCTTTTGTTATAAAATCTACAATAGCTGTAACCATAAATGAGGGGAAGGAAACAGAAAGTGAGAAATTGAAAGGGATTTACTCCACTGTCGGCAATTAAATGAAATTTTATGCTTAGTTTCAGATTTATTTTCAACAAACTTAGTTGGCCTTCAACTTTAAGAGAAATCTTGTAAGAAATAGGAACTTTATTTTTAGCTAACATTGTTACAATAATCATGAAGAATATTGCGAGTGTTTGGTGTCTCATCATTTTAATTTTTGGGCTGGATTTTGCTCAATCAGAGCCTGCTAAATTATCCAGAGTTAAACGTGGATTTCTTGATAAACTTGGACAAATTGGTAATAATTTAAAATCTATTTAAAATTAGTTTTAACAAAATATTTCATCCAGCTCTTGTTGGATTTGGTACAATGACAGGAGATGCTTGTGCAGTTAGAAAATTTTGGTCAGCTTATTGGGACATTCATTCTTTGAACGGAGGAAACTGCGACAGATGCGACAAATACTTTCATTGTAGGGCCAACTACGACGCCGTTCACGGCTGCATGAAAGAGGACCCTTATGGCTCATACAGCCAACGGATGAAGACCGCAAAACGGATAAGTCAGGCGAGAGAATTTGGTCAAGCTGGACAAGATTCGGAGGATGACGAAAGGGCAAATAGATTTGGTCGAGAGGGTGGAGATTGTGCCAAGGAATATTTGGGGATATATGGCTGTAATTATGATCCTTGGACAAAGAGTTGCAACAACAACAATAACATTAAAAGTAAGCTGATGTTGACAAGCCTAAGGGGATTTTTGACGAGGAGAGTGGAGCCTCAACAAGCTTTGCCAAGTTATGGATTTTATGCAAATAGTGACAACCAAATCATTGGAAATCGTTTTGGACAAAGTTGGAAATGGCCAGATAAGTGATACCTAAGGGCTAAAAAGTTGTTTTGTTATCGAGTTTAGTAATTTATATATTACCCAGTGTCAATAGTAAATGGTATAAAAAGTTTATTATCAAAAATAAACAAATGACAGTAAACAATTTTGGGAATTTTTGGCAGTTTGTCCTAATTTTTGGGAAGGTTTCAGATGGATGAGACAACATAAATGGTAACTTATTTTCCATATCCACTGCTTGGAGCTGGAGCTCCATAACCTAAATATTGAGAACAATTAAAAATGCTACTCTAGGAAATTATGAAATGCTATATACCTCCACCCCCACCGGATGTACTGGTGAAAGATCCAACTAAATTTGCCTTTTTAGGACTTTCCAGCATTGCTTGTCCTCCACCGCTGGGTGCCCCATAACTTTGTTGTGGTGCCCCATATCCTCCCCCTGAGCCCCCTGAACTGCCCCCTTGCTGAGAAAGAACTTGGGCCACTTGAGCTAAAAGAGCTTGATCCACAATCCCAGATGAAGAAGGACCTTCAGCAAATTGAGTTTGTTGGTAATTGCCACCCCCACCGCCCCCACCACTTGGAGCTCCATAAGACCCACCCCCTGAGC
>JAQIXN010002074.1:0-13566 GCA_034698145.1 Proisotoma minuta
GACCTCTTTTGACGGACAGACAGAATCGAAGGGACATTGTTTCACCCCTTCGTTATGTGCGTTATAACGGTTTATTAGCCGAGCTATTGCATTGTTACTGCATTGTCTGTCTGTCTGAAGGCCTGCCTGCATTTTAAACAATTAAATAAAACTTTGGCTCGACCATTGACATGAAATGACATCGTCATAAGGACTTGTGGTGTGTCAAAACTTTTGGGACATTGTCAACAATCAAAACAAATTATTTGGCTACATTGTTAAATCTTTACAGAAGATTTTTATTTTAATATCGTGGGAAAATTGGAGTGGTTGGAGTGGAGAATGAATCTGATTATGTATTAGCTGCCAATTTAAAAAAAAGCTTAAGTGGAACCCAACATTTACACTTTATTAATAATTTCTTAGTAATATAAATTCTTTGATAATCCTTAATGTAAAATCTAGAGATCAATGTTAATTTGCACAGAGCAAGGGAATTGTTTTTGGATAAATTACACACATAAATTCCATACACACGCTGGGGCCAAATAAAAAATTTTTGGCCTACCTTTATGAGAAAAATTCCAAGCTTTTTTGGGGTGGTGACATTTCAAAAAATCAAGCAATAAATCTAGTTTGAGGATCAAAAAAAATAGCTGCCCCATTTGATATCTGGCGGAAATATTTAAATTAGAATGACAAAATATAATGCACGATTTGTCTGATTTTGCTCTAAAATTTAACAATTTTTTCTAATTTTAATATTAATAAATGCAGGCAATTTATGAGCCGAGCTTGAAAATGGTTTAAAGCTTTTTTAAGAATTTGATAAATAAGAAAAAATTTAAATAATCTTAAATGAAATCTGGTTGGTTTTACGTACTTGAAATCTGATTAAGTACTTTACGGCAAAGCAAGTTATTATTTCTATTTCTTATTATATTTTTTATAATATAATGCAATCAGAGGACACGGCCCAAAATTGCCCAAAATGGCTTTCATGTTTTAGATAAATTAATTACAATGAGCAAAAAGGTGAATACAGGGTAACCATGCACAAACAATAAGAAATCGGATTAGATATTATGGGCTTAATGGCCGAATTGCACACAAGAAGTCGTTATTATCCAAGAGGAAAATGGTGGAAATGGGGTAAAATTCACATTGGATAGTCTATAAATAATTGGAAACAATTAATTTGTAGCAACGAGAGCAAATTTAACTTGTTTGGGTCCGACGGCATAATCAAAGTATGGCAATAAAACGGGTAAGCACTAAAACCCGTGGGTCGGATTTCTTTATTTGTCCCTGCAAACGCAAATTTTGTCCCTGATTTTGTTATGTGTCCCTGATTTTCTTGTGTGTCTCTAATTTTATTGTGTGTCAGTGATTTTCTTGTTTGTCCCTGATTTTTCCCGGATTTCCCTACAAACGCGTTTGCGCGTTCGCAAAATAAATCCGACCCCCCGCTAAAACCAGAATGTCTCAGAAAAACTGTGAAGCATGGAGGAAGCAATTTTATGGTTTGGGGTTCAATTTGGTGGACAGGAATTAAAACTTTGTTTAAAAACCGTTTTTTTCTAGATAGAGCAAACAAATTGGCTCAAGTTAAGCGCCATTAAAACTTTAGAAACATTTTTAACAGTCATCTTTGTCTAGACTTTTTTCACCTTGGCTTTAATAAAGCATTCCTAATATTTTATTGAGATTTTATCGCCCTCGAAGTTATACATTTTTTTAGTTTGCAAAAAAAGAGTTTTCATTTTTATAAAAATGACAAACTTGCTGGATATTCGACATAGAAAAAAGAATGATGAATTAGGCATCTAAGTATTTATCACCTACTTCAAATTTTTTACAAGTTTTACTGGCGCATGGCATTGGCAAGTTTTTTAATACCTAAATTGTTTAATTTCTTTTCGAAAACTTCAAAGTTAGTTTGGAGTTTTCTGTAATATTTGTACTTTTTAATCCAACTTGGGAAAATAAATATCTTTAAAACCAAATTTTAAACTGTGCACTATACAATGAATTTCAGGATTAGAAAGAAGTAAGCGTAGGTATATGGATTTGGCTTAAAAAATTATCGAGAATTATTTAGTGAATTATTTGTTTTTGATAATTTAATTGGGAACCAACAACCTCAATAAACTCTTCTTAAACAGATGTAATAACGTAAAGGGTAGTTAGCTAAATCGTGCTTAATGTGACATTTTTTGACCTCTGACCTTTTTTGAAGTCAAAATTTTACTTGTTTTCTAATTACATTTCGAATGAGATATTTATAAAAAAAACATTTTTCGTTACTTTGACATGTCTGTGTCGATGACGTGGTCCAACTATGTCCATTTTCACACTTGACCTTTATTTTGACCTCAATGATTTACGTGCGAAGTTTTAGGCGTTTATGACGTTTTGGTCAAAAATTACAGTTATGAAAGAAGGACAGACACTCCGAACAAAAGACTCGACTTTGTAAAAGCAAGCCAAAAGAGAGGTTTGATCTAAATTTTTGTTATCCACCTCAAAATTAAAAAGATATTTAATGGCGTTTAACTTTAGAAAATCCAATCTACTTTTATTTTCAAAAGACATATTTTTTATTTGCTAGAGATCATAAAAATATGTCAAGCTGTTTAAAATTTGCGGGTCTTAGAAAATATTTATTTATTGAAGGTTAAATATGTTTTGAGAAGATACAAAAAATGTACTTTATCTTTTTAAAAGTTGAAAAAATAGGGTTGGGATTAATTTTTGAAAATGAAATATCTAACCACACATTTTCTATTATGAATCAAAAAATGTATATGGAAAATTCAAGTCACCTTTGTAAATGTATAGGGTTTAAAATGTTAAAATTTTACACAAATTCATTTTTTAAGACTTAATTACGACTTTTAGGGCGGAAATTTTATTTGAAGATTGAATTTTTTTAACGTTTTAAAATATAATATAAAAAGCGCTTTCGATTTCCCGCGCACTTCACAACTATTTAAATAAATCCTTTATAAATATTTTACAAAAACAAATCAAGAAACAATTTTTATGAGGTGTAATAAAATTTTGATAAATTCAAATTCAATTTAAAATACACTTTTACATTTAAAAGAAAATATTTTTAACTATCTGTTATAAAAGGAACTTTGAATAAAAATTGAATATTGTTTTAGACCCAAATCTCTTTTAAAAATCTTTTTGATATAAGCAAATTTTTATCCAAAAATTAAAGGTTTATTAATAATCAGGGTTCTCATTTGAAGATTCTTTTTTCAAAATATAATTTTTGAGTTCAGATTTGTGAACCCTTAGGATTAGCTAAGGTCAAATTTTTTCAATTTTCCAATTTTCCAAAGTCTTTTTTCCTTTAGCAATAGAAAAATTGTTTCAGATTTTTAATGATGGCTTTTATTTAAATTTTGCCCTTTGAAAGAGAGACTCACAAATAAAAAACAAAAGATAAATTTTTTATGATCAACTCCGTTATAATTTTGCTTAAAATTTGGGAACCAAATAAAAGCATAGATTGATCCGGCTCTTTGACCATATTTAAAATTAGAATAAGCCAAACAAATATTTGCTTTGACCCTATTTTTTTAACCATTTCAATCATTTTATCTTGTCAATTCGGGAGTCGGATTTCTTTTTTTGTCCCTGCAAACGTAAATTTTGTCCCTGATTTTATGTGTCCAAGATATTTCTGCGTGTCCCTGATTTTCCTATTTGTCCCTGATTTTTACGCAAAATTCCTTAATTTTTATTCAAAATCCCTGAATCTTATTCCAAATCTCTAATTTTTATGAAAAATTCTTGATTTTGTTCAACAAAATTTGTTGTGTGTCCCTGATTTTTCTGTGTGTCCCTGATTTTGCCCGGATTTCCCTACAAACGCGTTTGCTAATGAAATCCGACCCCCGCGTCAAGTGTAGTAAATGACAGTTTTAATAAAAGAAGACGGACCCAGTGATGGAGGAACTTTTCAGGTATTTGGAAAACTAGTATTTTAAATCATTAACTTAAACGATTTTTTCCCAAATAACATTTTGGGACTAGAACTTAGTAAAATGTAAGAGCTAGCCACCCTTGAAAAATTAAAGAAAATTTGTCATCCCACAATTACTCAGATCTCTTAAGGTTTTCTTTTTTTAAATTACTAATTTTTCAAACATCTCACAGCACATTTTAAGCAATGCAAAAATTGTAGTTTGATTAATATTCCGGGGTCTCATTTAAAGGTTAATTTTTAAATAAATAATTTTTGAGTTCAGACTTATGAACCCTAATTTAAGGTCAATTTTTTTTTAATTTTCCAAACGCCGATTTTGTTAATTTCGGAAATCCTTTTTCTTATAGCAAGAGCAAAGAGCAGAATTTTAGTGATGAACTTTATTTAAATTTTGCCTTTTGAATGGGAGACTCACAAACAAAAAAAACATGGGATAAAATTTTATATGATCGACTCCGTTAAAATTTTGCTTGAAATTTGGGCACAAATCAATCTTAGATATCTAGGATCTTTACTCAAATTCAAACTTAAAATAAGCCAAAAAATATCTGCTTTGACACTAACAAAATGATTATTTTTTAACAATTTTAAACATTGCATCTCGCCCTTTATAGTAAATGATAGCTACAATGAAAAAAAGGAAGACAAAGGGATGATCGAACTTTTCAGGTATTTGGAAAGTTAAGATTTTAAATCCATGATCTAAACGAATTGTTCTCGGATAACATTTTGCCACTAGGATTTAGTAAATTGTAAAAGCTAGCCACCTTTTAAAAAATTAAGAAAATTTGTCATCCCAAACAAAATAAGATCAATGAATGTCATGAATTTCTCTCTGTTATTTAAAAATTACTAATGTTTAAACGTTCAAAAGTTTCCTTAGGGCTCAAACGCTGTAAATTTGTATAAAATAAAATCCCATTTTTATTAGCCGAGCTACTGCATTGTTACTGGCTTGTCTGTCTGTCTGAAGGCCTGCCAGCAGCTCAAACAATTAAATAAAACTTTGGCTCAACCATTGACACCAAATGACATCGTCATAGGGACATAAAGTAAGGTGTCAAAACTTTTGGGACATTGTCAATTATCAAATTATTTGGCTACATTGTTAAATCTTTACAGAAGATTTTTATTTTAATATCGTGGGAAAATTGGAGTGGTTTAGTTGCATTGTTTTAGGTAGTTGGGGTATGCAAATTAACGCCGTCATAAAAATAATTCAAAGATTACGCATCAGATTACAGAGCAGCAACTATTGGGATAAATCTGTAAAACTATAATATGTGACACGTCTGTCTGTCTGTCTGTCTGTCTGTCGTATTTTGCTGCGGGGCATGGATAAAAATTTATATTTTTTGTTTTATTGGTGAAAATCAAGAATCTAAAGTTACTTAAGTGACCTGAATTTTTAAAAAAGTTTTAATGACGGTAAAGTTTTACATTTTCACAAAATGTTAGATTTTCAAAAAATAAAATTCTTGACTTCCCCACAACTATTTATTTGTTTGGATATAAATTTACGAATATTTGTGATTTGGTTTGGCAATAAAATTTTGAATTTTTTGGTAAATTTCATTGAATTTTTAATGTTTTAGAAAAAAATTATCACTTTGCTTCAATTAACAAATTATATCATTTTTATAAAATCCAACACAAAACAGGGGCTGACATTGAATTACCCATTTTTACTTTTGTATTTTTGCAAAAAAAATCATATTTCTCAAATTTCACCCATTTTTTGAAAAATCGACACTCCTGTCTACATCCATTTCCACCCAAAAAGGATTTTTGGTACCCCGTACATTTTTTGGTAGTTGGGAGCATCTGGGAGATGAGAGGTGTCCATCCACTTTCCACTTTTTCCCTTTAATGAGGGCCAAGAAATAATAAAATAACCGGTCTGTCCGCTACCAAAAACATAAAGTTAAATTCCTCTTGTGATAAACCGCAGCAACACGCACAAACCACAAACAACTTTTGGTCAGGGAAAAAATTCTTGGTCAATTTCATTTTCAATTTCAACCATTTCATTAAGTCAGCGTTTAAATTGCAGTGGCTCAACTTTTTACTGTGATTCATTGCTGGGAAATGCAGTGGAATTTATTTGGGTAGATTTTTGGGTTCAAATTTAAGGTTTTGGGTATGGGATAAGAGATTTTTAAGGGAATTTTGGCATGCAAAATTTTTTGAATAAGGAAATTTGAATTTTGGCTGGATATTTTGGGAAATTGGATATCAAAACTTGCTTGGAATCAGTTTTTAAATTCAAAGTCACATGTGTAAAATATTTTTTTAATGAAAGGCTTGTGATTACCTAGATTTCGAGGTAAAAATCGGAAATACGTTTTAAATTAAAAAATAAGTGTAAAACATTTTTTTGTTAAATTTACCCTTTTGGAAAATGAAGTCGCTACATCTTTATATTAATTTGGGTCCCAAAATTTTTTAAACCTTATATTGGCGTGCAGATTCCGGAAATATAAATTCCGGCGATTAATTTAAAATTCTCTTTAAATGAAAAAAAAATGCTTGGTAAAATGTTAATAAAATGTTTTAAATACCATAAAATTTAAAATTGTTGGAAAATCGACATTTAAAAAATAATTTGATATCCAAGGTTTTACATTTAGCCAAAGTTTTTCAATTTTAAATGGATTTAACAGCAAATCAAATTACAAAAATATTAAAATTTAATTAACCTAATGACGATCAAATGGGGTCAACATTTAGGCACAATTTTAGCGGAGTTAAAGCTGTTAAATTTCAAAATTCTGCAAACGTTTAAAACCCAAACTATTTTTAAATGTTCATTGAAAGACGATATAAAAAATAATCAAAATTTTCTTTGTCAATTTCCATCTATTTAAAGTACAATGAGACCAAATAATTTTGGAAAAAATAAGGGCATAAAAGCTGTTCAATATTTAAAATTATTGATTGTCTCGAAAAAAGAGATAAAAGACTCATTTCATCTGTTTTTTTAAATTAAGGAGGTCAAAAATAAAATAAAATTTTTACAGCATTAAAGCTGAAAATTTTTGAAATATTTGAAAAATACCAAAAACTAGGTATACTTTTACAAGTGGAGAACAATTTCCAATTTTTTCCCACAAAGTTACATCATCTGTTTTAGAAATTAGGAGCCCAAATATTTAGAAAAATATAAGTAGCCTCAAACTTATACATTATTTAAAGATTTGTTGTCTCACAAAATTCCCAGCAATTAACACTGTGTTGTTCAAAATTTGAAGATCTTATTTTGATTTGTGGTAGCCAACAACAAAACAAAATTTTTATGGCATCAAAGTCCATCAATTTAATTTTAAATTGCAGTTCAATTTCAATCGTTAACTCTAAATATTTGGTATTTCTCAATTTTCCCTTTATTCCACCCAGTACTCTAATTTCAAAGGCAATGTCTCAAATTGCCTCCAACTTTGACAAAGTTTAGCTAAGCTAAGCTAAGCTAAGGGCGTTGTCCAAAAGTTGTACAAAGGTGTAATTGGGCTTAAGAAAGTTGCGGAATGTAAATTGATTAAATGGCAACCTTGACCTTCATCCAAGGTCAATATTATTGATGTAATTAAGCCTATAATTTCGTCTATTGGGTCAAGATTCGTCATTTTGTTTGCCCAGATTGTCGTTTTGAGCATGTTTTAGAGGGACAGGGTCTGTCCGACAGACAGACAGAGGGACAGACAGACAAAATGAGGGACAGACAGACAAAATGAGGTACAGACAGACAAAATGATGGACAGACAGACAAATTGAGGGACATACAGGCTGATCAAATATTCAAAAAGTGACAGTTATAAAGACAGACAGACAGACAGAAATAAATTTCCAATAATTTATCTCTGCCACCAACTCTTAAATTGATTTTGCACTTCAATTTAAATTTGGGTGTGGTCATCCAATAAACAAATAAGCAGCATATGCTGTATCAATCCCAAAACTTTGATTTTTTCCAAATTTTACAATTGATATCCCAAAAACCCCAAAAATTCCCCGGCAGCTTAAAATAATATAAATATCCTTCCAAGAAGCTCCCAAATAAAATAAGCCCTTAAGGAATTTGTGGAGACAGGTGGAGAGTAAATGCTGGGCTTTGGCTTGGGTCCAGTCTCAAGCTTTTAGCTTTATCTTCTCAATGTAAAATAAAAAGTGGCCAGCTCTTCTTCTTTTGGTTTAGTGTCCGAAGGTGATGAGGGAGAGAGGTTAAAAAATTTCCTCATCTCGCATCTTTTGTAATCAGCCAGGTGCAGAAGGAAGAGGAAATATTTGTTCTAGAAATTTCTTTTTGATTTGTGCAAGTTTTGGAGTAAAGGTAAAGTGTTTTTTTGTTTTTTGGGAAATTTGGGCATGAGTTTTGGAAGCAAGGGTGGAAATTTTTAGGGGTTGGATTTACAGGGTGGAATATAAAATATTGGGATTGGGGTCAGCTTTTAAAATTGACAACTTGTACATTTTTTAAGTTTTGAGCAGCAAATTCAGTTTTGAGCTCCGATTTTGACGAAGATTATGAAATTCATGGAGTTTTTTGAATTTTTACTAAATTATTTGGAACTTTTGGTTGAATTAGGGCATTTTTAATGAATTGAGGTAAAATGAAGTAAAAAAGATTGAAGGGCAAATTTTTTGTTTGGGTTTAAAGCAGTTTCATATAAATTTTATATTGTGAGAAGCAGGTTAAGTTTTGAGTTGGTTAATTTTTGAAAAAATATGAAAGGCTTAATCATTTTTTGAGTAAAATAAAGCTATAAAATTAGTTTGAAAATTTAATTTTCCCCAGAATAATCGCAATGCTTAATTTAAACCAAAATTATTAGAATTTGAGACATTTTGTACAGCTTTTAGCTACAATTTAGACACTTTGGGTTGAATAAAATCTGAAAATCCATGAAAATCTCAAATTCTCCACAAAACCACATCTTTAAAATCTTCTTTTAATCCTCGGGTTCAAAAAATTCAACGACCACTTGTCAGCGGTCATTTATTACATTTATTTGCATGGAAAAATGCGGTTTGTTGTCCAATTAATTGTCGTCCATCTCAAGCCTTGTTCAGATTTATTCGTTTTTCTCCATTATTTGCATGTTTAGCTGAAGGATTGGAATGTGCAGGGGGCAAGTTTTTTGTTTCCCAACTGGTCTCTCCACTTTTTGTCCACAAGACACGTGAACTGAATCCACAAAATCCTCATTTGCATTGCATCCAACCAATCAGCCATCAAATGCTGGGGTTGCAGACATCCAAAGAAATCTAATCTCATCCAGAGCCTAAAATGTGCAGGGTGTGGGAAAATATTGATTGGGCTTGTGTTTTTTAGGGATAGAATTAAATAAAGGGGTTTTTATCCAAGGATATATCCATGGATCCAAAAATTGGGATGAAAATTAATTATTTGGGTGCAGAAGGAAAATATTTGTTCTAGAAATTTCTTTTAGATTTGTGCAAGTTTTGGAGCAAGGTAAAGTAATTTTTTTGAGAAATTTGGGCATGAGTTTTAAGGAATTTTGGAAGCAAGGGTGGAAATTTGAAATTTTTGATGATTTGAGGTGCAAAAAGGGTTTAAAATGTGGATTTCGTAATGTTTTTTCAAAAAAGGTGACAAATTGTAGGTTTTTATTAATAAATATGATGAACAAAGGTGATGGACAAGTGATCTAAAATTGATTTTGGGAGGAAAATTGTCTAGAATTAATTTGACGGTTTCATACTTTGGCAAAAATTAAAATTTTAAATAGCTCAAATTCCTTACTATTTGACAGTTACTTTTAAATGATTAAATTTAAAATGAGATTTTTATTTATTAAACTGGGATATGAAATGTAATCTCATCCAGAGATTTTTAAATGTGCAGGGTGTGGGAAAATATTGATTTGGCTTGTGTTTTTATAGGGGTAAAAGTGAAATAAGTAACTTTTTGGAAGAAAATGTTCAAAATATTATTTTGCATATAGAGCCCGTGGAAATTTATAATTGTTTTGAGTGTAAACTGGATTTAAAATCAAGATTTTGTAATTTATTTTCATAAAAGTTGACAAATTATAAGCTTTTAAGCATAAATATATTTAAAAATGCTTTGACGGAAGTATCTAAAATATTTAAAAGAGTGCCAACTTTTCAAAAATATTTTGACGGCGACAAACCTTACAAAAATCAAATCTTAAACTATCTCTAATTTCTTTCTATTAAAGTTCCGTTTAAATCGTAAAATTTCAAAGGGAATTTTAATTTCTTAATTTGTGTTTACGGCTTAAATTGGTGTTTTTTAAAATGGCAAAAATAAATTCCTGTTAGAATTTAATAGACAATTGTAGATTTGATTGAATAGAAAATTTCCCTTAAAAAATTTTTCCAAATGCACAGCCGCAGCTGGCTGATACGGGGTGAGAAAAAAGCTAAAAGTTTCATTTACTGTTGCATGTTTTAACGAGGTAGAGCAATCAAAAGAAATGGATACAGGGTGAGGGGAAATCAATTTTCGGATAAAAAATGTTTGGGAAAGTGGCTGCATGTCTTCAGACATTATCTTGGCTATGAAATGTAGCCTCATCCAGAGATATAAATGCACAGGGTGGATAAAAAGATGGGGAACAGGTGTCAATTTTAATTTGATCTACACCTGTAATCAAGTTGAAAGTCTCAGCTTTTCAAATGTAATCCCAAAGCTTCCAATTAAATAATGTACAGGGTTTAAAAAATTGTCTGGAAAATGAAAAAATGGCAGTTAAATTGTTTTAAACTTCACTAAAAAAGTACAGCGTTCAAAAATTTAAAAAAAAAATTGAAGCAAATAAAATTTTGTAAAATTTTACAGTGTGTAAAAAAAGCAAGGATCTAAAGCTAAAGCTGTATTAAAATTTAAAATTTCTTAGATTGATCAAATCCACAAAATAAAATAACAGGTGACTAAATCTTAATACAGGGTGGAATAAAATGGGAATGAAAATTCTCTCCTTTAGTTGCATGTCAAGCAGAATAGAAAGAAATAAAATCCTATCCAGCTGAAATACAGGGTGAAGAATTAAGTAGCAGGGTTCAAAGGGATCTAAAGCTTTGAACCATGTTTTTTCAAGATTTTCTTCACTCTGAACATTTAAGTTCAGGGTGAAGAAAATCTTCTTGTTACCCTCTTAAATTAAATGCCTTAAAGCGAAATAAATGTTATGCTTTGGGATTAACTCAAAATAAGTAAATTTTTATGATAAATGCCTTAATTGCTTAAATTGCGGATTTTGTGAAAAATTGTTTCCTAACGTGATGGCATTTTAAAAAATATGAAAGATTAATTTTAATTGCTTTTATATGAAATTTCAAAACGCAATTGAAAAAATAATTTGGAGACTTTGCAAAAGTTAAATGCCAGGAAAACGAGGGATTTATTTGATTAAATGGCAAAGGAAAAAATAATAGATGAAAAAACGAAAAATCTTTCGATTTTAAACATTTTATAGATTTTTGACTGTTTTAAATTAATAATTTTACAATTTATATTTTACATCAATTTTGGCCATCGAAATGTCATTGTACATTACTTAAGTTGTAAGGGTCCGATACTTTTATAATTTTTTTGAAATTTTTGCTAGGTTAAATCTATCAGATCATGTGGCGATTACTGGTTATTGTATAAATCTAAACCTTGAGAGGAGTTTAGATGAAGCCCGAGTCCGGGATTTGTGTCTCAATGTAATATTTTCCCCTATTAACCTTTTTTTAACATTTTTATGTCCGGGATTCTTTTAAAACAGTCAAGAGTGTTTCGATGAGAAAATATATTCCCAAAACATGTTTTACGGCCATTAAGATTGCAAGGGTTAAAAACCTTTTTTGTCGCAAAAGTAATTATCGAACTTAAGCATTGTTCTAAACCATTTTCTATCAAAATAGGCCGAATTTGGGCTTTTTTGTTTTTTAACGACTTTGATTTTTCCCAAAAAATTTTCCCATTTCCAAACGGGTTGACCAATTTCGCCCATTTTCGAACTCGATTTTTAAATTCACCCTATAAACACGTGTGCAAAATTTTGGGACGATTAGTTGAGCGGTTTAACCATTATCGTCACGATAGTATCGTGTTTCGGACGGACGGACGGACAGACGGACACGATGGTTAAATAAGCCCTGACTCGGGCTAAAAATAAAAAGATTCAGAGATTAAGAATTTTGGCAAAAGTTAATGAAGCAACAGGTGTCAAATTATTGAGATGGAATGGAAGGAGATTGACAGCAAAAGCTGAGTAAATTTTGCGTGATGCAGGGTAGAGAAAAATCATGGATATGAATTATTCAAGTAAAATTGCATTAATTAAGATACAGGGTGAGAAAATTATAAAATTGCTGCTTTAGATTCTCCAAGAATTGTAGGATTAATTATTAACTTATTAGAATTTTTGTAAAATATTATTTTAAAGCCTGAAACCAGAAATTTGAGACCTAAAAAGCAAAAAAGCACCTCAAAAAAGTTGATTTATTGCTTTATTGCTTTTTTGCTAGATTGCAAGCGGCGCCACCTTACAGTATTTCCATAACAACTTTAATGTTTATGACGGCGTTGATGGTAATCCAGCAAAAAAGCATTGAAAATTTGATAAGCAAAAAAGCGCTTTTTTCAGCAAAAAATCATTTAAATTTCTTTTTTTATCGGTTGAACTCTGCCTGAGACCCAAATTATTTTCTGATATTTTTTTAACAATCATTTGACATATTGTATTTTAAAACCCAAAAATTTACGAACGCCTGTTTTAAAAATTTGATTTTTTATTAAATTTAGATTTACCCAAATTTTCAATAAAAGAGGTTTTCAATTACTTTTAAATTTTATGCGTATATTTGTGAAACTTTTGAATAATTTTTTGTTTTTTGGGCAACACAAATTCACACGTTATCGAAGTGTTTATATTTTTATCAAAATTAGTCTTTCATTATTAGACAAACTATAATCCAAGATTGAGTCAACTTTTTCAAAATATTTTGACAGTATATAATTCAAACAAAAACCAAATTAAAAATCGATCCATTTTTTTCCTTAAAAAATTTGCAAAATTATTCATTCAACAGCAATTAAAAGAGTAATTTGAAAATCCAGCTAATATTGTGGAAAGGGAAACAAACAAATTTTCAAATTACGAAATTGTACAAAAGCGTTCAAATTTTATTTTATGAACCCAAAATTTAAAAAATAACTGAATCTCATTAAAATTGCATAAATGCATATTAACTTTTTATTTTTTACAAAAGTAGACTATGTGTCCTACCTATCTAAATATAAAAAGTCTATCCTAATTTTTAAAAATTATTGTTTGGCACTAAAATTTTATAAAATCTGAAAATCTTGACTTTGTAAAATATGTTTTGTGTTAGAAAAGATTAATCATCTATTTTTATACAAAAGCAAAATTCTTGAACAAGTTAATGTATTTTTAGCACAACTTTTGAAAATATATAAGAGAACAAAATTTACATTTCTATAGCAATATATATTTAATGCGTTTCATTATTTATAAAAAAAATAAGAATTTGTATAAATATTTACAAGCAATTTACTGAATTGTCTTTGTTTTTTATAGGATCCGTTCAAC
>JAQIXN010002075.1:0-13560 GCA_034698145.1 Proisotoma minuta
TCTACCCAAAAGATACTTTGGAAAAATGAAATAAAACTTGGGTGCCCAAAATCAGCCTTAATGTCCCTACCTCTTCTGCAGTTAAATTCTGATAAATTTGATTAATAAAAATTTCAGTTTATAATTGACCTCTGAACTAAAATGTCTTCAGAGCAAGAGCATAATAATATAACTTTACCTTCAGAAGAAATAATTCGTAACAAGCTTTTTATGAAAGTGAAACCAATAATTTCTGAAAAGTTTTATTTTGAGTGTAACGTTAATAATTCTACAAAAGCTAAATATGAGCTCCAATTTTATTTTCCTTACTATTTTCAAATATTTTTTAATTTTCTCTTTCTCCAATTCCTATCTCCGTTTTGGATTACATTTGAGAAAAATGGTAGCGTAAAGTTACATTCGTTCTTTCCACAAAAGGTTTGTTTTGATACTTTTTTTAATTTTAAAAGGTTTTATCTCAATTGGTTTTAATAATAATTCAGATGATAGTCTACTGTCACTATGTGCTACTTTTGATTGAAGGGATTTTCACCGTCCGAAGTCTTTATGACACAAAAATAAGAGAAAATCCGGAAAAAACATTTAGCATCTTCAACGAAACTGTATGGGAATTGCTACCAATGATTTTCATTTTCATTCTTTTATGCAAACAACTGCAAATAATGGAACTACTTAGTACATCCAAAAAAGTTTCAATTTGTTCAAAAGTATACTTATATAAAACCATTAATTGTATATTATTGACTAAGATATCTTTTATTTTAGGTTTATTTTATCGCCATTTTCCTTTCAAGTTTGTGTCCGCTGATTACTGCAATTGATTACATTTTATTCGAATTTCACGACGCCGATTTCCAACCTCTTCCCGTGCTTGATGACACTGCAGAAATTACGCGAAAAAGATTTTTGTTTGCCACCAGTGAAGAGGATCCTTCCGAATACAAATTTGCTGATATGGAGTTGGCGTCTAAATTCTTAATTGTTTCTGCATTCATCATTAATTTAAGTTCATATTTAATGAGCAACTACAGTTTAGTGTTCTTACTAATTTGTTCCATTGCTGCATACGAAATTATAACAAAAGTTGACGACAAAGTGATCAAAAATGAATTTAGCGATATAAAGGTGAGCAATTAAACTTGTACCCGTACTTTTATGTTTACATGATGCAATTATTTTTTAGGAAAAGCTGAAGCATTTTGTGACAATGAAAGCAACAGTTGGAAAGATTAATAATATCAATGGAGTTCTCTTGTTGATCGGATTTATTCTTATTGTTTTCTACGGAGCCGCCGCGTTGGTCGCAGCGCTGGATGACGATAAAATTAGATTAAAACTACAAATGTTTTATTATGATCTCATTTTCTTCTGTATCTGCGGTTTTGCTGCAGAAGCTAATTTTAAGGTAAATTTTTATGCTAAAGTCGGAATGCGATGCTAAAATAAATATTAATATTAGGCAACAAAAATCAAGCGTAAAATATTGATGAGCCTTGTCCTTTATCGGGTTGACGGAATTTCATTTGTAAAAGAGTATATTAAAAATAGTCCAGGCCAAATTGGATTGACTGGGAAAAAGTATTTTATCATGACCTACAAATTCATTGGAACGGTAAGAGATATTTTTTAAGGAGCATAATTATAATTAATTTGAAGGACAATTAAAATTTATTTTTAGGCTTCAAGTATTTTCGTCACATATATTTTGGTCATGATTCAATTTATAGCTACACCAAAGCCGTGCAAAATATGAATTACCGCTGGTAATTATTTCTAATTAAACTTAATTATTTATTTAATATTCGCAAAAATTTTGCCCATTAATAAATTATTAGTGTTGCAATATATTTGTTACTTCGTACACTTTGTTTAATTTCTCACCATTCAAAGGTGAAAGGAAAGTGTTGTCCTTAATTATTGCAGTTTGAGGAAAAATATTAATTTTGGGTAAAAAGTCAACAACTTGCTTAAAATTAATTTTTAAAAAATGTTTTATATCTTAAAATTTTCCAAAAAATTTCCAAACTGCATAAAAAATGTATTGAGAAGCTTTTGAAAAAATACAAATTCGTTATAATAAAATACTTTATCATAATTACATAAATTAATTTGTTTCTTGTCTTCAATTATGCACAGAATGCCGACGTTTATCATCCGTCTATGAATGTATATCTGCAAACTGATAAATATGGAATCAAGTTCCCTAAAATGACTCAATGGACTCATAAATCCTAGGTACTTTTGACCTTCGTAAAATTCAGACAGATTTAAAAGTTTCTAAATAGTTTACGCTTGTCTGGGTTAAATTATCAAGCTGGAAGATGATGATGGAGCTGTCAGCTTTCCTGTAATTTATTAATTTGCTGTAATCACGCTTTATTTTATGAAATTGGGAAAACGTGGACTAGACTTTTCCCTAATTTATTCACTTAATTAAACTTAAAATTTCATCATTACAACTTTTCAAAATGTCTTTAAAACCTTGACCAATAACATATCTTTTAAACTTTTTAAATGACATGAGAAACTTAAATTGTATGTGGACAAGAGATGACTTTGCTCATTTTTATACAAAAGTTTAATTGTTTAAATATTATTTGCATCCATTACAATTTTTTTATTCAAGTATTTTCCCTTAGTCATACATTACACAGTTCCAATCACGTATACATTCAACAAGATTTTCGTTTTTTATGTCCTCCAAGCTGTGTGGGTGGGTTGGGATGATTTGTGGATATTTTGATATCATCAATGAACAAGTAATTCAAGTCCGATTTATTTAAATATTTATACATACGCCTCTTTTCAATAAATTTTTGTTCTACCGTTATATTTCTTTGTTCGTATTGTATAATCCTTTGCAAATGAGATTTAAAAGATTACTGTACAATAAGTAGTATGCAAGATAAATAATTAAAAAAATGTTTTATTGACAAAAAAATAGTGACGTGAAATTTTCAAAAATTACATTTCAAATTACATATTTCACTGACTCGATAGAATTTAGAAGCTACTATGTAGTGAGAAATATTAATCCTTAAAGGTTTCAGTGTCAACATTCCGCATAACTTTCCATCTCCGTACCACAGCAGAAAAAGTTGTAGATTATCCATAAACATTGTCCCTGAATAGATTTTAAAAGACGCAAAGTCTTGTCACCAATTACAGAAACTGTGAACGCTTCTCTGTTATTTGCAGCAGTATATTCAGTTTACGCACCATTTCCTTCCGGTCTATTTCCAACTGGCTTTAACTGCTGACAGAGTTTCGCAACTTTTCACCATTATCCTGGCATTTCCTCAATAAACTTGAGAAACTTTACAACTTTTGTATAAATTACCAAGATTTAGTACTTCATGAAGAACAAATTGCAGCTCATAGATTTCTTCTTGCTTTCCCCATTAAGTAGCAAACTTACGATGAGTAAACTGACCTTTAAGCAAATATCTATTTCTAAATAAAGTGCACATTTGAAAACGACATGGCCCTGTTCGCTTTCTGTATTTATATTTTATGCAATTATTAAAATGGGTTTCATTCATTTTTTTGTATTTTCATGAGTTCATTCTAAACTTTAGTGTAATTTTATCAAATTGGAAATTCATGCAAACTGTCGTCTCGGATGAAAAATGGATTGAAAAATTCCCAGATTTATTCGGCGATAAATTTACATCACAACTGACAACTGGATATATAACGCCTTTCACTTTCTCCGATTTCAGAAAATTATCAGATCTTACGCTATTCTCAATCAATTAAAGAGAGGCAAACTTTCCGAAACAAAATAACTTCTTAATTCCCACACTCCCAAGATGAATTAAGCTGTAGAGTAATATAAAACTAAGCCGATTATAAAGATACAAACAAACAGAAACAAGGGAAAACTATTAAAGGATTAAATTAACTTTGCGTGACCAATCCCATCAAAGTTGTCTGCCATTAACTCTTATTCTTTCAGTCATTTGTATGCAGTTTTAGTGTTGCATTTGACCATTCAATGTCACTTTATTCATGTCATGTAGTCATCTTGAAAGCTTCTGAAATCTGAACTGAACTCTGGCCATTTTATTTGTGCAAGCCAATTTGTTCCATTAACTTTTCATTCATGTTTTGGACTTTGTGTTGAATTCATTGTATTTTAATTGGATTTGAATTTCTTGCATTGATGATTATCTACGTAGATGGAATTTGTCAATTTGTTTCAATGATTTATCATTTATTCATATCACAATCTTGGTCATTGTTCAACACAATTTATGAATGTAGCAAACTACGTACTAGCAAATAAAAATATATGATAAAGATGCAACTTCTTCAGAAGTCTTGTCCTTGTCTGTTTTGTTATGCTAAACTCTGCTCCACGTGTCTGTCGCATCTTCCGAATTGTTTCTTCTTACGCATTCAAGTTCAAAAACCTCAAGATCTGCATGTGGTGCGGTGCCTGAGTCATCTGATAAAAGATTCATGGCTGAATCTCTGTAACAAATCTTGTCCAGGTGTTTACTTCATTCCAAAATCCAAAGGTTTGCTTTGCTGGGTGCAATAGTGAATATGCAGTTGCATCTGCATTTCAACTTCAATCAAGATTATCCTTCATTCTTGTCCATTTCGGTTGATGCTTTATCAGCCAGCCAGAAAAATACAGTCAAAGTTTCAAACCAATACAAATCAATTAGTTTTCTATCGTTTTATTACTCTTGCGTGCATCTTTATAATAACAATTTGATTAAACTGAACATGAGTGGATGGAATTGTAAATTTTTGACATAATTACACATTACACCTCGTTTTTTCTCATTTCCTTCCGCTTTCCTCTTTTGATGTTTAAGGTGATGAAAATATAAATTCCAATTCCGCTCACTATCTACTTAAGTACATACATAAAGCCCCCATTTTTGAGAATATGGAGATATTATGATGTAATAAAGTTCCGTTATGAATATGCAGTGTAATTGAGGGTTGAGCCAAAAGGGCACGTTCTTTCTTCTTTCTCTGGTGATAATGATATCCTCTGTCGTATGTAAACGTGATGGGAATTTTACAAACAATGAAAGGGTCCAATATAATGTGTCGTGAGTAAGTGCAATTACCTCCTTACCTCAAATGAGATTACATTAAATTTTCTCCAGCTGTCTCCTCACACTTTCCCCTCAGATATAAATTATAATCTAAGAAACATTCTAGGGATTAAATAGATGCAAGGATTTTAAAATGGGGGAAAGTTTAATGGCAAACTTCTCTCAAAGAAAGGAAAAGTCATGGACAAGGAAGGTTAAAATTAGATCAATTCAATCAAGTGTCATTATAGGCAATAAATGTCAATCTTTTCACTCGGCTAATACCTATCAGGATTTTTCCACAATGGTAATAAAAGTCATTCAAATTAAAGGGCACAGGCAGATGTGCATTAATTCCCATTTCTAGATGTATACAAAGTATTGATTGAGTTTGACTCTCTGCATTTGTGTGGGTGGAAAATGAATATCCGAATACTCATCGAGCAAAAAATATGGATTTGCTTAATTGTCACTTTAGATTAGGGACGCGGATATATTGCGATTGTCAAACCCGGATCTGGAAATGCAATTTTGGAATTTGCATTTGAATAAATCACAAGCTCAAGTTGAAAGACTGAAGCCAAACTTCAAATTAACTTGAAGAAAAAATTGACACAGACAAATAACACGATGCACAATAAACTTGGCAATGAAATAAAATGCTCCATTGAAAAAAATTCTGCTGCATGGAAAAACAGACTTGCAAAAGAATCCAGACTGTAGATAAAGAAGAGTGCGAAAGTAGTAAATCGTGAAATGCGATTCTGGCTCATTTGTCTTGTCATATTAAGAATCTTGAGAATAAATTAACTTCAATTCATTTGTTATTTTGCCAAATTTTAAAGCTTAAATTGATAGGATGAAAAATATTAAAAGTTTAGTGAACAAAATTTAATAGCAGCGAGCCCTTAAAAATTGTTTACCATTTTTGTTGTCCCCCTTTATAAGTGAAGATATTATATATTTTTAACAGATTCCACTCGCGGTCAGGGGTCACTTTAATGGTTTTTGGTTTTGCTTCTTCTTGTATGTTCACTCGTCTTCACCAACTCCTTATCTGTCTCAAGATTTATTTCATTCAGCCCAAGAACTAAAGGTAGAAATGTTTTTATGTTTCTATTCTGGTAAAACAGTAAGGTGCGATTGCGTAGGGTTAAATTTTGAGAATTTGTTATGTAACTCTATTTTGTTATTTGTAAGAATTTAGTAACTGACCTACAGGTAAAATTTCTTTTTACTTTTCGAATGTCCAACCTCTTCCCTTTCATTCTGTTCACTCAAAACGGTCACATAAATGTCTCTGATTCAAATTAAAACCTTTGACAATTTGAAAAGAAAGACAGTCCTTCAAAATAGTTTAAAAAGGGATAAATGAGACTGTCACCTAAATCTCGCTTCAAAGGATCTTCCGAGAACTCGATCAATGGAGTGAAACCCATCCAAATCCCAGGTGTCCCTTCATTGACACCTTTTCAAACATGAATCATGTCATTGAACATTTTAAAATTAATGTAGAAAAAAATATTTCAAAATTTGAAAACAATAGCTTCGAAAATATATTTCTGAGATGCATAAATTATTTATGTAATCACGCCTCAAGGTCCATAAAATGAAATATGCAATTGTATCGATTCACCCACGCTTACAAAATTATGACATGATTTGATTCGGATGGTCATGTAATTTCTTCCACAATGATCGCATTACTTTTATTGGCTTGTTAAGTCGTATTTTCAAATATAAACATTCGACACCCAACCGTGAAATTTGATTGGAATAAATTGTTGAAATAAATTATTTATGCGTGGGTGACAATAAAATTCAATAAATGATGTTTTGTGTTAAAAGGAGAATCTAAATAAATAGGAGCAAAAATATTGAACTTGCAATAAATTTCTTTCCAGCTCAGATCCAGATTTTTTGTTTTCCTCAAGTTGTTTAGTTGTTACATCAAAATACACAACATTTTGACATTCGATTAAAATTACAAAGTTAACTAAAGTGATGGGAAAAATCCACTTCCCTGAAATGTGATTAATCCAAACAAGATATTGCAATTTGTTCCCGTCACATTTTAAAGTAGAGCTTGATGTTTTAATTTGTTTACAAATCTCACGT
Organism: Proisotoma minuta; assembly: GCA_034698145.1. NCBI lineage: Eukaryota > Metazoa > Arthropoda > Collembola > Entomobryomorpha > Isotomidae > Proisotoma > Proisotoma minuta. The sequence continues at coordinate 7,176 of JAQIXN010002075.1, forward strand.
CGGCATCTCATCCCCTCTTCCATATTTCATATCTTATAAACAAAGGATGCAATATCAGTATTTGAATAAGTTAATAATTATTGAGATCAAATTCTTATCATGATTCGCTACTCTTTATGCTTGCGGGGTTATTTTCATCAGATAAGCAGGAAGCGTCTGTTGATTTGATACCTATGTAGATTTATTATTAATTTTGATCACAGCATCGTGAAGAAGCTTCTTACTTTATTTTATGCAAATTCTAATTCTAGTTTACTTTAGCGATCGTTGAACTGACTTTTTGCATGTAATAATAATTTTAGCACGTTTGCCCTCAGGAGTGATAAAATATGCATGTGACAAAGATGATTAACTACTGCTACTTACCACAGAAAGATTTAATTTTGCAGCAAAATAACTTGCGTAGTAAAAAATTCAGTTGTGCATAACAATTTAATTAATAATCCTGCATGGAAAATTTGGCTGTAAACAAAATATAGCATCAAATAAATAAATTAAACGCCATGAGCTCATTTTCAGTCTGCGTTTGTTGTGATGATGGTTGAGCGTGTTTTTGGGGTCCTGGGCTTGGAGATGGAATTGCTGTGACTCAGTTGCCTTTGGACCTTATTTGGAGTTGGATGTTGGCTTTGTCTAAATTCTTATTTGGATGTCTCTTATTTGTCTTGATCGTTAATTTAGCTTGAGTTTAATTGTGGTTAAAGGTGAACAATATCAATTACAGAATTAAAAAAATTGAAACATATTTTGACTAGTTGAACTTTCAGTGTAAAATTGTATGTGAATAAGTGCGAAAAAAACAAGAGTGAAAGAATTTGGAGATAAAATGTCAAAATTATATTGGATCTTCCTTCTCTTCGGGGTTCTTCTTGTTGGGACGAGCTTCACACAAAAAGGTAAAAATTAAATTATCTTGGATTTCAAATGCACACTGCAAAATAGAAGCCGGCCGGTTTTTTCATGGCTATGCATAGTCATAAAATAACGCGTAATTTTTCAAGGATCCACCCAAAATCCTGTATTTCTGCCAATCCTACATATTTCGTATTCAAACGTGAATACATATGCTATGTTCTGGTCAAGTGTTAATTAACCAGTAGTTTTATGGGTGGAATAAAATTTGCTACGGTATGCATGGTATGAATGTTTCTGCCGATCGATAAATCGATTATCATAAAATCTAGAAAGCATAATGTCCAGTAACAGAATCATTCTTTCTAATGGTTCCAAAAACTAAAATATTTTCACATCATGCTCCTAGCCATCATAAGCATTTTTACGATGTTTTAAATATAGTGCCTTCAAAATTTGAATTTAAAATTTACTGCTGCTACACGCTTTCAAACGACACCCAAGAAAAGTTAAATTTTATTACTTACTTATATGCACCTTGTTAGTTCAAGCTCAAGGCCTCACTTCAAACTCTTATAAATAATTATAATTTATTTTATTTGTTCTGTCAAACTCTTGTCTATTTATGCACAGAAATATGATGGGATCAAGATCAATTGAGCTGGAGGCATTTAAATTCAATTTTATTATTTTCTGGGTGGCCCTTAAAATTAGTTAACCCACAAATAATATATTTTAATACCATCACACAATAAAAATCAAGTCTACTTAAAAATTGATACTTTCAGACAAGTTTCCTCCGGCAATAAATTCATTTGGTTATTTAGTTCTATAGCTCAGCAATAGCGTTTGTAAGAATTTGATTGATTTGATAGACGGCATGGCAAGAAGAAATCAATTAATTTAGCCAATCATAATCAACCCAAATTATACATCTTGGGATACAATAACCTCAGCAGCTACGTAGGTATAATTATCATTACCGTACAGGTCAAAGTTCATAAATGAATTGATTGATAGTATACACATGTTTTGCAAAAGTCGAGGGAATTTTTTATTTTGTGATGCAATTCATACAAAGGGTTAAAGGGCAAGGTAATCGTGTAAAGTCAAATGATTTTTGCTGATTAGTTTGAAAAACTGTAAATCCTTTGTATGTATACATACAGTTTTTCATATTGCACTTTGAAATACTCTGTAGATATGTACATAGTAAACTTTATACACCCACATCAATCACTTCCCTTCAACAATGCCAACTCCACAATTATTTTACTTTCCTGACTGTTGTGCTGGAGTGTTTTTACATGACTTTAAAAAGTGTTGAAAACAACCACATACGTGCATTGTTGTGTCCATCTAATTGCTATATGTTGGGAAACTGCATTGTACTGAATCCTCTTCAACAACAATCACAATCTCATTCCCATGCAGTCTAATCGTTGGATGCTGTATTGTTTGTGCTACCTGGAATTATCTAAATAAGTGGTATGGGGAGGGATGTGTGAATTAGTCAGACCGGGTTAGATAAAATCTAGTACGTTTACATTATGCTCACTGGATTTAACACAGCCACTAAATCTCACTCCATTGAATTTTATTGTAAGCAAAGGATTTAAAATAAAATGTTTACCAAAACGATTTAAAATGGTCTGCTTTATTTTGCCTTTGATTTTTTGATCTGAATGAAATTTGTCATCTCATAGTAAAATCGGAGTGAATAGACTAGGATTTTATTTGCTTGCAATGTAAACTTATAAACAATTTGAATTTGAATTTAAATTGTTTTGGTTTATTTGTCGCTGGCTTGCATTTATCTGAAATGGACAAGATACATGTCATTTCATTATAAATTGTAGGTAGTCATTTGTGACCACAATAATTCATCATGTGTGTCACCAGATTGGAATTTCTCTTCCACGCCACGCACCTTGTTTTGTTCTAAGGTGTAATTAATCAACATTATACATTCTTATGTCCAGCAAATTTCGTTTTTGTTATTTTTATTTCTCAGTAAATAAATAAAAATGTTGATTTCATCTAAATTTTCCTCCTTTTCAGTCATTACCCTTATTTATTGAGTGCAAGTTCAACGTTGATTAATTTTATCAGCCCACTTTAATCTCAATTCAGTATTCAGTCTCTGAATTAAAATCAAGAAGTAGTCAAAATAATCAAAGCCACTTTTTATATTTTTCTCTACTCTATACTTTTATGGGAATCTGATAAGCACAAGTCGTAACTTTACTCCCCCAAAATGGAAATATTTTTTAATGATTATGAATTGACTTTGATTTCAAATCCATGCAGACCCACCACGTAAAGTAAATGGAGACTGGATTCTTTAATTGTTCAATTAACAATCATGTTCACTATAATTTGAAATGCGTTGTATCAGGAAAGGAAGCAAGAGATAATTACTCCATTAGTTAGTTTTAACTGCCTTTTTTGCAAAGTTCATCCAGGTTTAATTCAACTTCTTTTGTTTCGCATTTTATGCTGAGTGCAAAACGGTGTGAATTTGTAAAACAATGGAGAAGCAATTAACATTTACTTCGTGAAAAATTGAATGTTTTGCCCTTTTAGATTACGGAGTTAATTACAGATATTTTCATTTCAACAGATTCTGCAATAATTTGTATTCAAAAGCCACTTCCAAGCGTTGAATGGTTGAAAAGTAGAGTGGATAGGGAACAAGCCTTCATTAAATTACATAACACAACTTTGCATTACGTACAAATATTTTTCATTACCAACTCTCACTACTTAATAAGCTCAGTTGCATTCAACAACTGCATTTTCTGACCAAACATCTGCCTTACCAGATTTCAAAGGGAACTGATGATGTAATGGACAAGTGTATACATGCTATGCATCTATTTGATTTTTTATGCAATTTATTCGTTTTGGTTGTGGATTGTACTTACATAGAGTGGGCATGACATATTCCTTTAATATTTCGAATGCAAGGCGTATTTCAATTTCATACAAAGTTTTGTATTCACTAAGTACGTACAGAAATTATTATCCTATGCAAATCATATTCTCAATATGGACTGGATCTTGGGCCACTCTCACCTTTCAATTCTTCATTGCATGCAATTTCATTTTGATAAAGAAAAGAGTGGTGGGATAATCCAATTCACACAATTGAAAACCCAAGTTTTTGCTTATGTTAGCGAACAATGTAAACTATTTCTTCTCGCGCAAATCATATAAAAATTGCAAAAAAATGCTGTAACGCAACAAATGCCAAAATATTTATCCAGTTTTTTGTTCAAAAGAAAGAATCAAAAGACCGACAAAAACTAAGATTTAAATCCCTAAAAGTCTAATGACTCGCCACAAAAGGAAGTTTGCACTTTAGCTGAAATTATGTCTATTAAGCAGCTGGAGTGAAGTGTTATTTTCACCGAAAACAAATTCTTTCCTAAAGGTTATAGAACTCTGCAGAAAATTAATTTGTAGAATTTGGCTATAGAGCAAATATCTCATTTTCTTTTTTAAAAAGCTTATAATTCCCTGATAAATCTTTTGGCTTAAATGAACGCCCCTAAATAAATCATCTTTTAATCTAGATCTCATTTTAGAAACCTGACCATTACACGAACCATAATAATTTGCAAAATTTTTGGGATATTTAAATCACGATTTACAAAATAGGCAAAACAGTCTCGATTTTTTGCTGATTGACTGGAAAACAGAATGGTTGAGGCAGAAACATGTTTTGCCATTTTACCACATGCTGAGCAAACTGCCAACTTTGCAAATATGAAAACAATGTTAATCTGAATGATGATCTCATAATTCAACCAGTCGACAAAAAATTGGACTCTCAGATTGTGATTATAAGATAACTTATTACAAATGAGATGTAATCATGACGTGTTATTATCCCGAATTGTCTACCGATCTAATAATTAACTTGAATCTTATACAATAATTAATATCACACCTTCATTTTCCATTTCATATTGAAAGTTTGATAAAACTAAAGTATTTAAATGGAGAATTCGTGTCATAAATTGACTTTTGTTTTACTGAGGCGATAATTGCCCAGCCAAACTCTCACATGGTGGTGTAATTGAGTCAAAAACATTTAAGAAGTAATTACAGTTTTTGATCATAAAAATTAATTGAAAATGAACCCACTTAAAGAAATAAAAGTAGGGACGTGAGATGGATGCTTAAACGAAAGATCCCACACCTTGGTGGCATTTGTAGCCTAATAAAACAAAAGCTGTGAAAAGACGCGGTGATATTTACGGCATGTTGAACAATTTATAATTTGTATGGACAATACATGAGTATTTATTTATGAATGGCAAAAAGGTAGGAAGGTGTGCCGAAATTGAATTTAGTACTTGCGGCATTCGTTCGGCAAACTCTGAAAGCGTTGGCAAATAATTTTATGACAGTATTAAAGTTATTGTTGTTGCCCATTTATTGGCCCGTGACTGTGACTGGTGAAAAGAGGGGAAATATTATTAGCGAAATATACCATTGTAATTGTAATACAATTCTTAGAAACATTATTTGTCTATTTATTTACACAGAGTGTCACAAAATACAAAGTAATCAAATTCTACTTATACCATAATTTTTGCTTGTTCATTATTTGCAGGTATCAAATTACACTTTGTCTGCCACTCCAAATTAGCATCACCCAAAATGAACCTTTTGAAAGGAGCTACAATAAAATTAGATAACGATTTGATTGATGTTGATGCCTGATTGCATCTTTTGAATGGGAGAGGATGAGTCAGTGATCATCAATTGCTATCTTCTTGTTATTTTTTATTATTGTTGCTCATTTTGCACATCTGCCTTTCCTTTTTTATTAAAAAACACAGCTGCCTTTTAGGGAAAAGAAGCGTGCCTGTATTCGGTTCAGATTTTATTTTAAGATACTTGAAGAATTATAAGGTATACATACAATGCTCTCACTTGATTTCCATTATGCCTTTGGACCCAACGCAGAGTGAATGAACATCTTTGATTTTTTCTGGTCGAAAGGAAATTATATTTTCCCCTCTTCCTCTCTGCCGTTGATAGTTGATGATTGTGTGTAATAATAAATCTCGTAAATAAAGTACACGAAGAAGAAGGGAGGGCAGGTAGAGAGGGATGATATTGAACTTGGATAAATGAACTCCTGGAATTCTAGAGTGATTACATGGATCAACTACCATTATACCTAACAACTCACATTCAACCTTTGAGGGGAAGATTTTATGAACTTCTACCATTAGATTATGAGGTTGTTAGAAAACTTTGTTGCTTACTTGGATATACCTCCAATTGTATCTACTTTCAGGATATTTGTAACAAATGGAGATCATTATTGGTAGCAAGTTTTTTTCTCTGTTTGGAATTTGTTGAATTTGTTTCCATTTTTAGCCCGAGTCAGGGCTTATGTAACCATCGTGTCCGTCTGTCCGTCTGTCCGTCTGTCCGTCTGTCCGTCTGGGACACGATAGGGCCCAAACGGCTTAACCGATCGTTCCCAAATTTTGCACAGTTGTTCTACTAC
>JAQIXN010002076.1:0-13556 GCA_034698145.1 Proisotoma minuta
GCAATACCAATTATTTTTCAACTCGACGAGATCTTTCCAATGATGCCCCTGTCTATGGGGTAATATGAGATTTTTTTCATGACCTAAAAGGCCATTAAAGTAGGTCAAGATGGTCGAATTTCTACTTTTAATTAATTTTAAAGTTTTTCAGCACCAAATTACTACAACATTTCAAAATTTTATAAATTTGGCGAAGGTCAGAAGGTCAAAAGATCAAAAAAGTCATAAAAAAGTGCGAAAAATATCTGTATTTTAATATAAAAATGTCATAACTTTTGACCTAGAGGTCACAGGTCAAAAATGTTTCCTTTTTTAGATTCTTTAGGTAATTATCTTTACAATGATACCGCATTTGGCTTTCTACGACACTCCGACTTGACGTGGGTGATGGCGTCGTGTTGTGACCGTTTTTAGGTCACTGGCGCACTTGTCGGCAAAATAGAGAAGAATGCCTCTCGGGAAAGGTCTAAAGAATATGCTCAAAAATTTTCAGGTCAAAATAACCAAAACTTGGTCTCCAATCCTGGTTTGAAGACATCCCTTTGAAAATGACACACCCCCCATTCTCACCACACCCCTTAGATTTTGTGCGCTAAAAGTTGGATTTTTGCTCGTTTTTAAACCTAATAGATAATCTCTATAACTGCAGAGATACCTTGGTGCTTGTGGAAAAGCACCAAATCTGACAGTGATTGAGTGAGGGAGAGAAAGCATGTTCTAGTCAAATAAGACGCCTTTAACGTACTTCCTCAAATGTCCTTAAGACAGTCTTCTTGTCCTAATGGCTTGCAGGTGTTCTGCGGAGTTGAGTCAGTGCCCAACAAGACGAGGTTAAGTTGTAGGCACCGGACGTCAGAAGGATAAGGCAGCCATTGGAGACCCACTCCATCAAATAGATTTGACAGGTACAAGGATATGCAAATTAGGGGACTTGGATTGACGTTCGGCTGACGCAATCCAGAGTCCGCAGCCAGGGGTATAAAAGGACGGGAAGAGGAGGCAGTCGGGATCAGTCTGTTTTGGTCTTGTATCTTGATAACACCGAATAAAGAGAAAGGTTGAATAAGAGAAGGGGAACACTGTTCCTTTCATAACAAGTGCGTTAGGCCCGCATATGCGGGCAAATTTTGAATGTAAATATGTTTTCTTAAATGCTATTTTGGACATAACACAATTTACTTTCAAATAGGAAAGGGAATGTTATCTCTTTAAAAATTAGGCAGGGGCACAGTGACCCCGTGTGACTTCTTTAAAAATTAGGCAGGGTCACCGTGACCCCGTGTTATCTCTTTAAAAAAAAGGTATGACCTCTTGTTGGTTAATACGTGACCGTGTGACCAAAATTTTCACTTGCGAAAAAGCTGACCGTGCTGCTTCTCTCACAGTTGTTGTAGGAATAAACCGTATATTTGAATTTGGCGGTATTGTGAGCGGGGGAAAAATTAGACAGTATTGGCGCCATCTGTGGTAGCGCCAGGAACTGATTGCAATAATTTTAATTAACATGGAAGCAAATCTCACATTGCCCCTAGCTCTATCGCACACATTTAAAAGGGACACACACAGTCACCCACGGCTATTAGGTAAAGAGATTGCCTAACCTTTTTTCGTCCCCAAGGCCAATGTCTTTCCGATAACTGGCGAAACTACAGTTTGACAAAACATCATCCCCAAGATTTGTGTGGAAAGTGTCGTTCCCTTGGCTATACGTGCTATACAAATGCTTCTTATAAAGTTCCCAGTTGGAACTTCCAACTGGGAACTTTAATGACTAGGTCCTCAAAATTAAACCAAAATTCTTCATCACATGAATACGATCAAAACGGTATTGAAATTAGAGAGATTTCTCTCTCGTGAATCACGAGTTGTGATTCAATAAAATGCCTTTTTAAACATTATAATTGAATTTAATTTCATGTCCACTTTTTAAGATGCATTAATAAAAATAAAATAATTTTATACTTTTAGCCCAATTTTACTTTACAATTTTCTACTAACTATTTAACGATTCATGGAGTTACTTCAATTAATTTCTATTTTGAGCAGTTTGGGCAAATTGAGCATTCATCATTGAATTTACCTGCTAAATTTTAGCAACGAAATTTTTCCTGCGCATTTGTTTTTGAATTCAGAATTGGAGTCTCCAAATTGGAGAGGAAATAGAGGAATTGTAAAAACTGCCACTGCAATAAATTTAAGATTAGAATTATATTTTTTTCTAAATCAAGGTAAGCACTGCTTTTTACGAAGCTTACCATTTTATTATTTCAAACTGCCATTTTTAGCGACATGGGTCGTAGGAGCAGGCCGAAGAAGTTGGTCAAGGAACAACAGGAAGTTTTGGACAATTTAATAAATTTAGTTGCATCAACATTTTCAAATTTAGCCATTGCTACAGATAAGCCTAAAAAGACTAAAAAAGCTCGTGGTGACCACCGGAAGAAGTTTACCCCTTACCAAGGGAAGAAAAGGTGTTTTGGAGAGTTCAAGTGTCCCGAATGTCTGCAAAGTTGGCAGTCTGCATACAGTTGGGCCAACATTGGACAAATGTGCAATAAATGCAAAATAATGGTCTACCCATTCACTCAAGTAAGGACTGCAGAAGAAACATTTTCGAAAGAAATATAAAATAATTTGTATAATTTTTAGAAGCCTCTCCATAAGGCAAAGTCGCACATCGATCCGAAGAAAAATCATCCTGAATATTTGTGTGGAAAATGTCGCTCTATTGGCTATTCTTGTACAGAGTTTGAGGAAAGGAGCAAAAATAATACTTAATTTAATTCTTTTAGTCCGAGGTTTACTATTCATCTCTAAAAACGTTTGTTTTGTTCTCAAAATCAATAAAATGCTGATTTAGCATTTGATTAGTACTTTGTTGACATTTCAAGGAGTGGTCTTTGACTCTATTGTCCTTTGCATCTTCATTTGCATTGCATCGCAAAAATGGCATTCATTGGCTTCAAACAAATGGAAATTCCGGCGAAAAATCTTGGACAATTAACATTATCCCCAAATAAACCTTCAATTTCAATTTCAATATGGTCTTTGGAACCTCAAAAATTCAAAAGCGACGCATTTAAATATTTCATTCTTCTGTCAGACTTTGGGTACTATTTCCTCATACTTCCATATAAATTAGAAGTGGTCAAAAGTGAGGTCGTACTAAACTATTCCAAAACACGAACCATTTTATGCGGCGTTATTCACATTTGGACAATTTTGGAGGCTGCTTTTCGTATTTGGAGTGCATCACTTTTGAGAAGCAAGACATTTAGGGAAAATCCATCTGCACTTTATAATTTGGTGACGGAGATGGCAGATGTGACCTGTGTTTCTATTTTCATAATATCGGCCTGGAAAAGAAGGGAAGCTTTTGACAAAATGTGCAAAGCATTTCATGGAATATCGACGGGGAAAATACAGTTTAGTGTTAAGGTATTTTTTTTACATTCGTTGTGGCAAATGATGTCAATCAAAATTCAAAGATATGTCCGTATGCATTAAAATTCAATTTTAAAGTTGAATTTCAATTTTTAGGAAGGGTTATTCCTTGGTACAATTGCAATTATGAGCATCTGCGATCCACTGGCAGATCAAGTCAAAGCTTTCTTGGCAGATAACATCCATCAAAATTTATTTCAAGAAACGAGTAGCATTTACCTCTTTTTAAGAGGATGGGTTCAGGGAAAAGTTGACAACATATTATTGAAATGGGTGTTGGTTGCTCTGTTATCTCTTTTGGGGTTTTTCTCAAGTTTCATAAGTCTTTATAGCATTCTGGTCGTAAATGTTGTCTACTGCTCCATCATTCACAACTTGGGAAAATCTTGGGAAACATTCTTAAATGATTATCAACCGAATTGGCAACAAGTAAGACTTTTTTTTAAATCTTTAAAGAGACTCATAAACATTTTTTTAATGTTTAGTTGCAAGATGGAACACTAAATTGTGCAGTTTTGAAACTGAATGAATACATTTCTACGTCCATTTTTAGCTACATTTCAATCGGACTTGTCCAATTTAGCAATGTTCTACTCGTTATGATGGATTCTGAGGACATTCATTCTATAATTCTTCTTTCTGTTGCCATAGGGATATTTTGTGTTTCTCTTCTCATCGCTGCTAAAGGACATTCTTTGCTGCAAAGCACGAAATTTTACGTGTTCTCAAAAAAGAAAGATTTTTGCAGAGAAAGTTCTTCCGACATTACAATTTTCTTGAATCAATTGGAATTAAATGAATTGGGACTTAAAGCTAACTCATTTACAATTACTTATGGCTTAATTGTAACGGTAATTTTTTACCAAATACATGAAAATGAAATATGCACATTAAAACAAATTTTATTTCAGATTACTAGCACGGTCTTGACGTATTTCTTTGTGATGGTTCAATTCAATATTAAAATGTCTCCAAAGTCCAGATAAAGTCTGACGCATCCCTCAACCTTAATTTTATTGTGACTCATGGAATTTGAATTTAGTTCATCACAAACCTTATCTTTAATTATCTTAACAGCGACAAACAGTGGCACAATAACATGCATTTAGGTCAATCAAATAAAAATGATTATGAATGTTTGCTTTCACTGCGTTTTATCAAACTTAGTATCCGGTGCATATTCGCAACTTATATGCTTATAAGTCTTCTCAATTTCATTTCAAAAATTTTTCAAACAACATTCAAAAGAAAATGAAGCTCTTAATTTTAACCGTCCTCGGTTACTTGGTAACTGAAGGATTTTGTTTAAATGATGACGAAGGTACGAAAACATTTATTTCTTGGCTTGACGTAAGTCTTAAGTTTCATTTGCAGAAATTTCCTCAACACTCACAACAGACATAGTCTTAGAAAGTCCCAAAGTCACAGATTTTGGGGATTGGGGTCCATGGGAATATTGCCCGCCGGGAACTTATGCGGCTGGGATGGCACTCAAATCTGAATCTTATCAAGGCTCGGATGACGACACGGCACTCAACGGAATACGCTTATTTTGCATTCCTCCAGGATCCAACAATTTTGCAGATTCCTTCAATATCTCGAGCACCGTAAATGATTGGGGCAACTGGGGAAAATCTTTTTACTGTGATGGAGGCGTGGTCAGTGGATTCCAACTTAGATCTGAAGATTATCTTGGGCGAATGAAGAAAGATGACACGGGGGCAAACAATTTAAGGATTTTTTGTTCCAATCTAATGCCCGGGAGTTATTTGGAGGGGGACGCAAACGCTTGGGGGAAATGGAGTGAGCCACAAAAATGTTTGAAGCAACAAGCAATTTGTGGTATTCAGACCCAGTCACATCCATATGCATTTGGTAACAATATTTTAAATTATTTTTGAGCATTTCTTAACTTCATTGAACTTCAATTATTAATTTACAGAGGATGACGACACAGCTCTAAACAACGTCAACATGAAATGTTGCACAGTTCCCAACATCGGCTCAAACTGCGGAGCATGCGACAACTGGGAGACGATATTAACATGCGACAACACTCGGAGCAGCGAGCCCATGAAATGCAGCTATGAAAAGACTCGCGGGGTTTCCAAATCATCTTCCGCCACAGAATCCATGCTTGAAGAATACAAAACGATGTTGGACATTGGCTTTGATGCTTCCTACCTTTATAACGGATTGTCTCTAAATTTCCAGGCCAACTTAAGCACAAGCATTAACACGGGCTACAGTTGGACAAATGCAGTTTCTGAAACGTTTCACGAGGCTACAACAACGTCCGCTGAATTTGTAGTTCCCGGGGGGATGAAGTCGCGGTTGAGTCAGGCCGTGGGAGCGTGCGGGATCTTCAATGTTTACACAAACTTCTTTATGAAAGAGGACATGATGGGGGGCACTGAGATTGTGGTGGATAAGACTGTTTTTTATTCTTAGAACTTTGTAAATGAATAATATTATACCTATTGAAGAACAGAAATAAAATGCACCAAATTAATACATTTTTGACACAAATTGAGATGTTTTGCAATAACGAAACCTTAATAGTCATATCGTTAAAATTACCAGTTTGAAAAGGAATCCAAATTAATTTTTAGACATGTGTACATAGAAATGTCTAAAATTTTTGACACTCATTTTATTCTTCAATCGGTTTCATTTAGTCAAAGATCCCAACACTGCTTGAAGAGTAGTACAAGTTGATATTGAAGCAAATGCAAAAAATCAATCCAAATCTTAAATTGAGAGCGTTTGTAGAATTAGACGAAGTGGAACCCGAAGTTGACAAGACGCGACCTAACAAAACTTGTCTCGTTGAAATTAAGCAAAAATTCCCTGATTGTAAATCCAACGGGGTTTAAGCCCTCAGTGATGAGTGCAAGAGATATTTGGAAGATATGCTGTAATATTTAAAACCATGAAAAATAAGTTTATTTTTTTTAAAGAAAAAAACAATTTTGAAACTTTGTTTTGAAATCTTCGAAATATTCCATCTCGAAACAATAAAATGATCAATGTAGGCATATACTAACGGGCATAATTATATTAAGGTAAGATTTACACTCATATCGCCAAATTCAACTTTATCGTGCCTTTTGTTATAATCACAATATATTTCAAAATTGTCACAAACGAAACGGAATAATAATTTCCAAATTGTGCTGCAACTACTTTTGTAGATTGAACAAATCGGCTGAAAACTTTTGCATCAAATTTTTCCCGAAAGCATTTTTTTAGGGCTGGCATTCTCCACGATTTTATACATTTCTTAGACACGCTTTGCTGTTTAGCAAGTACCCATAAAAGCATCAAAAACGCACAATTAGCCCCATATGCAGAATAAAGAAGGATAGACATTCCGACAAATGAAGAAAGCGAACGATTGCTTCTTATCGCAAGAACATTTGTAACAATTATTAGACAGGAAACAAAAAATTGCATTGGTGGAAAATTTTCAGAGGCAGCTTTGTCAAACTTGAAACTTAGAATTTGAAGACATCGAAAAGTTTGAGTGATATTTGTAAAATTCCTTGTCTTTGAAGACGTCCACAAATTTTTGGTATTGAAGCTAAAAATCATTTACTCAATCAATGTCTAAATACATTTTAAATGAACGTATGCATTTAAAAATACCTTAATTGTTCGTGTATTTTCCAGCTTGACGCTACAAGATTTGCAATCAAGGAAATGTAAAATATTGAAACATTCCAAGTAGCAAACAAATGCCAATAAACCCAGAAACAGTTTATCAAAATAAACAACCATTTAAATATTGATTTATCAAAAAATTGGATTATTAGTGACAAAGGTGCAGTCGGATTTTGGGGATCATTCAGAAAAAGAATAATGATTGGGAAACACGTCATTTTCACGGAAAAACGTTCGAAAAAATTGAGAAGTACGTCAACTCCCTTCAAGGATAAGTCTGCAGCTTTAGAAATTGCAAACGTTTCTGTATAGAAAAGAAGTCTCATTATTTTTTGCAAAGCAAAAACATTTTTAAATTACCAGTAAACCATTTTGTAAATTCGACATATGAATTGAAAACACACATAACATTTCGTCCTTTTTGAATTGTCTCGATTTGGAGAAGACCGGAAGCCAAGTTGCACATTATTAAAGCCACACAGACACTCATATCCGTATACGCGTCGTCATTCCCTTCATTTCCTTGTTTTTGAAAAAGAAATGCCACCCTCACTCCCAAGTATAGAATGTAAGAAAATTGGGACAAGCTTATCAAGAGCAATTGAATCAGTTGCCAACTTTTGTTTGTGTATTGTAATTTACAATCAGTGTCAGGGGAAAGAGTGAAAGGAAGTGTCCCGTAAATTTCCGCAGTTTTTATTAACCGAACAAACCGAGTTGTGTCCATTCTTTCTAGGCAACTGTTGATTTGCTAATGTCACAAAAATACGACCGTCTTGTGTTTAGCTAGACGCAAATTACTTTAACCCGGTCAGAACTGAATATAGAATTGTCTATCCTGGTTTGGTTTTATGACGTCATCAAAATTAAATGCTCCGTACTACAAACGGGAAAATTTGTTTAATCATACATGTAGTTTATTTTAAATGTCACACTGGTAATTTAACATTCCAAAAAATTATCGAACAGATTAATAAAACGATCGAATCGAAGTATAAATGTGTACCATCTCAATGTTCTTTTGCATATTAAAAATAAACATTAACATGAAAAATTCCTAAAATAATCTAATGAACTATAATCTTGTTTATCCATCTTTTAGTTTTAAAAATACTAAAGCGAATCAATTCGGAAAATATTCTAACCCCAAACTTTATGTAAAGTCTTATTTCAATTGCAAAGGCAATCGTGGACAAGCCGATGGCGACCGCAGTGATTATGAATACCGTTTGAATGCTTCCGCTCAATTTGACAGTTGAAAACGAATTCCAGGGTTTTGTTATGGCGTTAAATTCCGTCATTTTTGAAGACATGACTGCGTCCCTTAGCATCTCATCAATTCCGGATTCTTTAAAAAATTGAAAAGTTTCATACATTCTCGATCTTCCGGCCGGAAAAGCCCTGAAATATGTAGATTCCCAGATCATTTTATTTTCTGCTTTGTAAAAATTTGTTTTTGGAAATATTCTATTTAAGATATTTCTCTGATAGGCATCCAAGTACGAAGAGAGTCCAAAGAAAATTGATCGACCACATTTCCCAAGTTCGTTGTTTGTCTGCTGCCAAAGGATTTTCTCGTCAGATTTGGTCAGTGGCCCATCAATACCTGGAAAAGGGAACCAACGAATGCCCGGATTTAGAAGATAAAACGTATATTTTCTGTTTTCCTTGAAAAAATTTTTTGAAGTAAATTCGTAATGTTTCGGATTGTAGAAGGCGCCTTTGTCCCAAGGATCTATTTCTGGTTTTGAGAGAATAGAAAAACATCCCTTTTCAGGTTGTTTTATTTGAGAGTGATGTTCACTTATTCCAACATATTGCAATAAATTTTGATATCGTTCGTAAAAGTCGTCATTTGTGGGGTTGTTTATATCTTTGTCAGTGCCACATTTGACATCTTCAAAAGTTTTTAACTGCTTTCCTTTCAGAGGGGAATTTAGTTCTGTGATCAATTGAGAAGAGTGAAGACTGCAGAGTATTGCTCCAAAAAGTAGCCAAGGGACAACAACTAGTTTGAAGTACATTGTTTTATCCAACTTTCTTGGGATTTCGGGAGTTTCGTCAATGAGGTAGCCAAAAAAGTAGAAAATGCTGAGGGGTGGATTCACTTGCCTACTCTTTAGGACCCAAACAAAGTCTACAAATATCCCAGACGCCAGAAGAGATGAAATTAGCCAGATCCAGACCCAATGGGAAAAGGGAGAGCCATACATTTGAAAACTTAATACTGATTTCGTGTAGCAGGTCAAGTAGGTATAACCTCCATTTCTTGTGAGCATTATCTATTGTTTCAAAAATGTTTAGTTAAGAAACATTTGGAATGGAAAATATTTCTACAAGATATAAAAAGTGCTGCAAAACGAACGTTTACAAGTATTTCTATTGATAAATTATAATTAGCTCATCACAGCAAAATTATGGGTAATTTGAGATAGAGAAGCAATGGACATTATAATAGTTTCCATTTATTTTAAAATTATTTTGCAACATCATGTATAATAAAACGATCATGCATATACTTTAACATACCCTTTTTGCTTCACCACTAATCTCTGTTACTTCATATTCATCTCGAAAGGATAAACGATATAAGACGGAGTATTTATGGTTGACCGTCGTGTTCAGTCTGACTGCTGCCAAACTAACAAAATAATTGTTGGGATCAAAGGTTCGAAAGTTTGTTCTAGCCCCTAGATACTCAGTTTGAGAAAGCTCGTAGTTGCTTACAAACCAAAATTGGTCTGGGTTAGTTATTTGAGAATCGAAATATTGAAAAATGTGCACTACATCATCCCATTTTTTGCATTTTGAAGGGTTTAATACTGATTCAAAATTGTACAGCGCACATATAGTTTCTTGTTCCAAATCCAGGAGGGATAGATGTACAAATTCGCCATAGAACCCTGACGGATAGGCTAACTTCTGTACTACGCTACTTAAATGAATAGTTAACTCTCGGTTTATGGAAACCAGAAGAAAATTCGTAGCATGTCGTAGCTTAAATGTATATTGAGATAAGGAATCGTTTGTTTCGGCTAATAAAAATTGCCTTGGGTTCAAAAGAAGGTGAAGCAGCAAGGTTGCATCGGATTCTTTTAGTGGATAGATTATGTATAAAAGTACATTGTCGCACTTCCAACCCCGAGCTTTCAAAGGGTTTGCGAACCTTTGGTTCAAGGAAGCTCCAAATTTAAGCCAGTCTAATGCATTCTGGATATAAGAAACAAAAACGATTGGATGGTTCCCTGTATGCGCCAAATTTTCCGAATGGATTTTGTGCCCATAATCTTCCAACTGGAGTTGAAGCCAACAAGGAGAATGAGGAATTTTCGCCAAAATGTCATGGAGTTTAAGCCCGAAGCCAGATACCAGAAATAATAGGATAAAAAACAGAAAAATACAAATTTGATGGCCAAATAATCGAAATATCATATTTCAAACAAAAGATAGAACTTAAAATTGATTTTGTTTTGAATTTAACTTGCTTACAAATCTATTTAGCACCATACACTATAGAAAGTATATTGTAGAACGTTTCGTGATCGAAGTTTGGGTCGACTCGAAACCAAGATCTAAACGGATCGCATGTCAGATTTTTGCAATTAGGGGTTCTTTTTTAAAAGCTTTCAATGAAATTTGAGAATATCTAAAGTCACATGTCTGATGAATTTTTTTTTAAACATCGTTTGCTTTTGTAATATTTTGCATTGTAATATTTTTCACAAAAGTTGTTGCAAAATTTTGAAACACTCAATGATTCAATTAAAATCATCATTATTTAGCTTATTTAGCTTCAATTTACTATTTAAATTTTCGAGAATTTTTTTTAAATTTATGGTTAAGGAAGAGTTTTTTAAAAACTATTTTACTTTGAATTATGAACTACTATTATGAAGAATTAAATTTTGTTAGCCATTTTTTAAATTGATTTGATTGATTTTTAGATTGATTTTTTAAAAATAATTTGTACACAAAAATTATGTAATTAAATTATACTCTTAATTTCCAATTAAATATGATTTTGAAAGTCTGAATTTTGAGTAAATTTTGAAAAAAATCGTGAAACATTCAACAATGTTTATTTCTTTATCGTCAACTCATAAAAATAGTTTGAATAAATATCTGAATGAATTTTTGCATTTCTAATTACTTGTTTATGGGGCTTCTACAACTAAGACGTCGAATGTACCGCAAACTTCAACCAAACTTGAGGCCGTTCCACGGACTTCGGCAGTGACTGGAAGTGTGAGACCCAACAAAGTGTCAGTGGGGCTGACCGTGAACTGGATGACGTACAATTGTCCAGGAGTCACTGCGCTGTTGGGCACAACCACGTCAAAAAGCAGGATTTCGAAGCCGAAATAAAGCGCCGTGACCTTCAGGGAAAGTTGGGGTGATGCCAATCCTAAAACAAGAAATAACTATTATATTTCTTACAGATATTTATATAATCACTAGGCAACAATTTACCTGGGACCATGTGACCTTCACAGGGATAAGCGTTTCCTGCGACCATGGTGCAAAGGGTGCCGGTGCATCCGTGAACAAGGAGCCGAGCCAAGGTTCCAGCACCTCCTGAAATATTTAATTAAGTTATTTACACGTACTTTAGCATTTATTGAAAACGTTTTACCGCAGTCTACAAAGTCGACTGGTCCTGCGATGGCTGCCCCCAAAACGCAAGCCACGAAGGCCACAAGGATTAAAGACCGCATAATTATTTCCACCGTTTTTTTGTTGGTTAAGTGAAGATGAGCTGATTGACTTTGATGTCCAATTTGGATTTCGAATGCTTTATATACTTTTAAAATTCATGAAGCCTAATCCAGAATTTAATCCCCTTCAATTATTGGTACGTATTCGGTATTTCGCATGATACCTATTTTCTTTTATTACAGACCACAAAGTTCAAGTGTCTTAACTCATAAAGTTGATGGATAGTTTATAGTAGCTTCAGGTTTTACCTGGATTATGTAAATTTGTGAGAATGGTGTAAAAATTAAACGTCAACTACTTAAAATTACAAATAAATATTTTTTTTTATTTACTACTTGGCAATTAATTGATGTCTTTAAAGTAGAGTGATTGGTGTGCTTTTAAAATGTTTATGTATTATGCATCTAAAATATTTCCTTCTATTAATGAAAATTTCCAAAACTCGCAGCATTTCAATTGAATTAAGCACCACAAAATTAAACACGACGGACAGACAAGATCAGCTAAATACATGATAATCAGTGAATTATTATATAAATGTGCCAAGAGTACATAAACTAAATATATTAAATAACAATATGATGTTAAAAATGTAATAATCCATAACAATAAAACATTGCCCAATAATCTGTTGAAAATAGACCCATGACCAACGCTTATGTTATGAATATTTAAAATTGTTGTGATCAAATTATCAATGGATTAACTTTAAATTCAGAGCAATAAAAGTTGTGCAATGTTCATGAGTTTTAATTAATACATTATATACTGACCAAATAATGCACAGAAGTTCTGTATTATAATTGGTGGGATTTAGTTCCAAAAACAGAAATGTACCATGATCTCACTTATCTGGAGGATTAGCTTATTGATCTTTTTGCACGTTTTTTTGCAATTTCTTCATTGCAAAAGTTATTTTGAATTTATAAGTTTTCTTTAGAAAACATTTTGTAAAAATTTTCCTTTTTACATTCTCATGAAATAAAACTAACTGCAATATTGCATTTTTAAAATTGTTCAAGGAATATTATCGCATGTTAAAACTGGACAAATACACAATTTTCAAGCACAGATTCTGATGAGTTCAATTAGTTTTTAATTTAACCCGTGCCCCATGGAAGGGCCTCTTTGTCCCCTAACAATTCTTATACTTACTGCTTTCTAGTTTTAATCATACTATTGCTAATAAAACAAAAAACTGTCCCTTTCCAGTAAATTGGAGGGACGTTGGAATTGGAATTTCCTCCTTCAATACTCTCTAATCCCTAATCGGAAAAACTAAGAGTTTGCGAAATGTGATGTGGCCATTTAGCACTGAACTCGAAAAATTGCTCCACTCGCTTCCGGACATTGGAGCCGGAGAAAAATATTTTCCCTTTCTCTTTTGTCTCTGTCTCCGAGAGTCGTTCAGGAAATATGTGGCTGGATTTTTAGAAATGTTTTATGCCAATCCTTTGTCAGTCTGTCGCAATGATAAGTATTTAACGCCAAAAAGAATGGAACAGCATTTTTCTGTCGTTGTCTTTTCAAAGCTTTCCGCTATATTATTACTTCCGTTTACAAATAGCTCACATGTCTAGTTCCGACTGACATCAATATGCTTTGTGATTGTCCCTGTCTCTTGTACTAAGATTGTTGGATTTATAAGAATCGGATTTTGAGATGAGACGGGATCTGATTTCTTTCTTTGTCGGATTGAAATTGGTAAAGGAGCAAATGAGAAATGAGTGTGG
>JAQIXN010002077.1:0-13545 GCA_034698145.1 Proisotoma minuta
GTTATCTCTTTTAAAATTGGGCAGGGGCACAGTGACTCCGTGTTATCTCTTTTAAAATTGGGCAGGGGCACAGTGACCCAGTGTTATCACTATTTTAAAAAGGGTATTACCTCGTGTGGGTTAATTCGTGACCGTTTGACCTTAATTTTCACTTGCGAAAAAATAATTGAGGAGCTGACCTTGCTGCTTCTCTCACTGTCGTTGTAATGTATATTTGAATTTGGCGGTATTTTGAGCCGAGGCAAAATGAGACAGTATTAGCGCCATCTCTGGTGGCGCCAGAAACTAATTTTATTTAACATGGGAGTAAGTCTCAAATTGCCCCCTGCTTGAGCGCACACTTTCAAACCGGAAGGACAAACAGACTTACCCTAGCCTATTAGTATAAAGGATGGTCTCATTTTTAAAAATGACGAAAAGTCTAAAAGAGTTTGGTTTGCTCTCTCAAAAAGTACTTCTCTAGGCAGTGCTGCATGTTGCAATCTTTTGAATTTCGTCTTGTATTTTATGGCTGGTGGGATGTTTAGGGGGGAGTTAAAAAGAGGGTGGGGTAATTTTTGCCGCTGGTTTAGTCGCCGAAATAGTTCTAATGACAACTCCATCAGACAAATAAATGCAAAATCTTACGTCTAAATTTGCTTTGCTAATGTGAATATTGGCTTGATAAGATGGGGTCATCAGTTAATGGATATTCCAAAAAACAAAACAGATTCCTTAAACATATACCCAGGTCAGGGAATTTACCCCGCAAATTAAGTCGGGGTAGTTGTTAATTCAAGTTCAATTTTTATAGCCAAGATACTGTCCTCTAATTTAGAGGCTCAAAAGTTTGCAATTAATCTTATTCAGTTCTAAATTTTATCCCAAGTCGATTGGCCACACGACAACTTTATGTCATCTTTTTTTTGGGAGTTTATTTTGGGTACCCTTGGTCACAGGGCTTGTCCCAAAACGGTGTTAATTTAAAAATAATTATGCAATTTAGCCTCCAATAAGCCCCCATTAACGCGTATAAAATTTGATAGAATGCAATGTCCTGCAAGACAGACAGGAAACAAATATTACTACAGAGTGAGCTTTATAAATGAGTCTATTAAAAATGAGCTATTTTATTGCTTTACGATTTACAATAATACTTTTTTTATTACTTTCTTTACTTTTTTCAATATATTTATGTCTTCCAAATTCATTCCACAAATTGGTTAAATTTATAAAATTAAAAATGTTTATTAGAGATTATGTATACCTAGGTATAAGTAGATAATAACCTAAATAAATGCATTTTTGTTGGTGAGATTTTGCAAATTTTGCATTTTTGATATTATTACTGTGACCTGAAAAAATAATTCCTTTTGTTTTTAATCAATGGAAGAATAAAATTAAGATACTTAATTCTGTTGTCTGTTATACCATAAAAATCGTTGTTACATGGTTAACGTCAATAGCATTCCAAGTCGATCCTAAATATTTCAAGAACGAAGAAATCCTCTTTCCTTTACATTTCTTTTCAATAAAATTTTTATTGGGCTTTATGCAATTCATAATTTTTTAAACAGTCTAAGATCATTATTTCTTCATTAATTTAGATGCGTGGTTGATAGTAAAGTTTCAAGTTTAGAATTCAAAGGACCTTATAAGAAGTAAGATACTTGCAAACTGTTCGGCACAAAAAGCTTCAATTACCAGCGGCGTATTTGGCTCTATATAATTTTGACCAAATTTTACTCTTAAAGGGACACATGTCCACATTTCTCTTCGCTGTATACGAATCTTGTAAAGTCCTCCATTTAAGTCATTTTTTGCTTTCTTCAGCTTCAGTTCAGATATCCGATATATTTCTGCGGGACCCTTTGTCAATAAGACAACAGCTCCGAAGGTGTCTATAAATGACATTGGAACCATAGCAAAGTCGGGCCATGGAATATGCTGTCTTAGAGATATTGCTGCAATTCCAGACAAAACTTGAATCATCCCACCTGCCAATAGAACGGCAGGGAACAGTCTTGTCCCGTTGACATCATTCAGCAGGATATCCATTAACTGTAGCCTCCTGTACTTTATTAGACTAAAGCTTGATTTTTGATCAATTGCCAAAAGATACCAGAGGTAGACAATACAGTAGAAGAGAAAGGAGCAGACATAGAACAAGTATGTATAAAAGAGCTTAAAAAATAATGAGCATTCTATCACTAGAAGGGACATTCGAAGTACTGAATTTTGAATGTGTTCCTCTGCTTCCTCGCATCCATTTGGAAAGCCGTAGAGTGGAGGGATTAAAATGCTTCCGAGTGAAGCTGGCAGACAGGGAATCTTGTAGAACATAAGAAGATAAATAATTGGAAGAAGTATGGCAGTGCAATAGAATGCAAAGATCAAATAGACCATTAGTTTCCCAGGGAGGAACTTTGCTTTGGATGTAGATTCTGCAAATATGGAATGCAGAGTAAAATTTGATGTCATTAATACGTGTAGATTACGTGGCTTACCTTCACAATTTTCATGTCTCCAAAACGAATTTATCAAACAAATCAAATTCACAGATGGACCTTCCCAATCCCAAATAGCGTATGTGCAACAGAAATGAACTGCTAAAAAGTATGGAACCAAGATTTTATTGGCGAGGGAAAAGTTTCCAAAAATTGTTGCCCCCCATTGAGCCATGTGGTTTAAGACTAGAGCTATCAAGAAACATCGATGCTTCTTTAGCCCAAGTTTGCTTAGCTTTTTTAGCTCTAGTTTATCAAGTGTAATGTTGTAGGAAAAAGGAAGGACGTTTATCAATTTCGGAAGCTTGAGATACAATCCAAGAACGGGAAGATATTTTTTATGATTCATGTTTTTAAAGAAATTTTCATTCGGAATACTTGAAAGTAAACCCCATTGCGAAACGACTACAATGAGAGAGTGAATTTACTTAATGGGATTGATTTAATCTAGAGAGTTCATTAACGAGTTTTTAGCTTTTAAACCGTTCCTCGTGTTATATGTAACTTACCGTTGTAACCAAAATTACTTATTTAACCTAGCATAAAATGCAATTGTGTCTTGGTTATCTCACTGTGGAGTCCGACACGAGGCAATGAATCTTTTAAGCATCCATTGAATGGGATCGGGAAAATTTATTCGAAAGAATAATTTACACAGGGTATATTATGAAACTGACTCGAAAGTAATAAACAGTTACATACAAATTTAAGCGAGGGGTGAAATTCGAGTAATATCGCAATTTAACTTTTTTGGCTTATTACATATTATGACTCCTTTTTGAGATCTTTTCAGCGTCAAAAAATATATATATACTTCGAATCGAAATGCCCCTTTAAAGTGTATTCTTTTCAAGTTTTGGTGCTGTTTGCACTAACTCCGTGACTTTAGGCAGTCATCATAATACACGGCGTTGCATTTGACTTCCTTTGTTTAGTGCAGACATGAAAAATATTGAACTGCTCGACAGCACCAAAAGACAGATAGACAATAGACATGACACTCTTATAAAGAAGTTTAAAGTGTTCAACTTCTAATTATCTGAACCATTGAGCTCTCGTAATTTCCTACTATTTCGTATTATTTCCACTGGAGAAATTCCTCCTTTTCTTTGTAACATACATTTATTATGATTATTACCCGTTTTATGAGTTTTAAGCGGTTTGTGGGTCTACTTTTAATTAAGACCTTCTCACTTTATGCAATTTCCCGTAGTTATGTTAAAGCCAAAACCTCCCACGGAGGTTTAATCAATTTCACATTAGTTGTCAGTCTATCATTTCATCATTTTTTATCTACCAACTTAAGCAGTCAACTTATTCAAGGGGCCCACCCCTAGAAATATAATAGCTCAACGCCTTTTGAAATATGAACTAAATTTTTAATTTCATATACTTATATACTGTAAAAGTATATATATATATCATATATGATATCAATTATTTGTGGTATTTAAAATACGTAAATGAACTATTGATTATTTGCTTATAGCATGCGGAACAATTACTGTGTAGACGTTTACAATTGCCGGGATAGTTTGCGCCGGAAACAAAATACTTTACTCAAAAAACTGAATTCCTTATTTTTCTTAAACAGTGCGCTATCCACCAGCTTTTACATTTGAAGGACCCATAATGAAGACATTTATAACAAACACGCGCCGCAAAGCATGCATATAAATTACATTTCCGTGGTTGGATATTGGTATTTAGCAAAATAATTGCATGTCTATGTAGACTATTTTGTCGTCAATGTTCTTCACATCTTTCTTGATTTTAACCGTTGGCTTATTGACAGCAAACGAAAGATGGAAACATTATTAAAAGTCTTAGTATTTCTCGCACTAATAAAAACAATTTTTAGCATAGAAGCTATATCTACGTTTGTCAACAAAATTTGCAAAGACAACACAGTCACATTGAGAAGTAGTTTCAAAGAAAATGCAATTTTGAACTGTCTACCGACCGTTTTAACTACAGATCACATTTCAATAAATCACAACCTCTATTTTCGAAAATATACTGCTAGAGATCACAAAAATGTGAGAATTTTTCAAAGCTCTTATGTGAACATACAAGAAGGCATTGAATATATTAGCTGTGGATTTGATCCTGAAACCCTAATTTATATTTTTGGGTTTCCCAATAGAGAAACAAGTCTCAAGTCCTCATGTCCAATAATTTATGTTTTTGAGCAAGGCACGCATATATTTTGTCCCCACTGCAAATCAAGTGAAAAATTAATTTTGATTCCGTTTCAGCGACCAAATTTACTCGTAACATTCTATAAACGAATAATTTCTGACGGTATGGGCAAAATTGTGTACGTTCGCTCATGGACAAATGTTGTGGCCACAAAGTCTCAAGCAAACCCACGAACAAAATATTGTCAACGCTACTTTGATATGGAACCAAGTTGTAGGTCAACGTTTGTTTTGAATGAAATTGTGAGCAGGAGCTTAAATGTTACCATTGAGGGTAAGTTTTATTATGATTGATTGTAACAGTATATATGAGAACAATTTGCACAATTGTTTGGTCCTAATTAAAAATTGGCGCTAATATAAAAAAAAGTTATTTTTTGTAACTTACTAAATAGAGGCTCCAAGTTGCAGCCAAGCATTGCTCCACAATGATGACACTGCTCTCTTAATATGCTATCACTTTGTCCCAATTTCCGTCCCCATCAATTTCCATTTTTACATGGAGCCTCAAATCCTTGGATTTGGTCAAATTCGAACGTACAACGTGTATTGCAAGGAAGTTGTGAGCAATACTCATCCTAGTTGGGCTTGGATTCTTTTGCCTTTCGATGGTTTTATTTGGATCAATATCCTACTTGTATTTTTTACATTTGCATTAATTAAACGTAGCCCGGTGCATGCCTTTGAAGGGATTTGCTTCTTCATTTACAAACCTGTGCCACAACTAAAGAAAAATTGGGGAACTTGGCTGGCACTTGCGCTTTTTCCGGTACTTTTTCTAAGCATGCATTACGAAGGATTTACAACAACTCAACTAACAGCAGCCCCACAACCAACAACTTTCTTGAAATTTAAAGATGCTGATGAAAAGGGATACAAATTTGTCACAATGAATCAAGAATCTGCCAAGGAACAAATATTTTTGATAGGTATGGGAATATATGTTATTTGTACAAGGCTGCTATCACTGCTTTACTTTAAATGCTTACCATTTATTACTATTGATTTAATTCTTTATCGATTTTGAATATCAATGTGCCCAAATGTTTACACTCATAGGCACTTTATAATTTGACGGGGTGCATAAACAAATACATTTCTTTTCTTTTTTTCTAGGGAAAGAATTTCGAGATCATACCGGAAGAAATATGACCGATTACGATTTTGTTTTCGACCAAACGATAAACCAGCAAGGGCAAAATTTCCTTTTACTATCTTACTTTGAAAAAGCTACCGAACTGAAAACCTTCCTTAAAATTTATGACTACTACAAATCAAATTTTGGGCTCAGTTTCCGGTTCCACAATTTATCCATTACTTGTTTCGTCATTCCAGAAATTTTTAACATGTACACAATTACAATCCAGGGTTTTGGAACATTGGCAAATTCTATTTTTTTCCGGAAATTTAGTTATTATTTTGGTCATACATATATCTTTGAAGAATTGGACCAAAGAAAAATTGAATATGCAGCAAGACGGTTAGGGATTCAAAGATTTGGAGATGATTGTACGCAATGTCGAATGACGGCTGAAAAGTTGAAGTTGATTTCCACGTTTGGTCTCGTTTTCTTGATTTGGTTGGCTGCTATTACTGCGTTTGGCTTTCCACTGCTAATGATTGAATGTTTGTATTCCATGAAAGTCACAATTGCTAATAAATTTATTGGGGGTTGTAAGAAATTATATATTAGGTACAAATAAATAAAAAGTGATTGGTTGATGTTTATTTTCTTAATTAATTAATCCTGAGGAACGCTTTAAATTCTGGACGTCATAATAACTTTTAGCTTTAATAATCTTCGCTGTCATTGGTCAAAAATACTTTTGCTATTATAAATTTAACTGTTTGAAGATAAAAACATTATTATTGCTACTATTATTATGTGTTCGAAGATAAATGCAACTAGCGCAATAGTTAACAAAGCCCCATGTATAATAAACACTAACCAAACAGTACTAAAAGATACGGGAACAGATTCTGGAAATTCTGGCTCTTTCCTAGGATTGTGAAGGGAGTGGACTTCTTTGACAAATTTGCCCCTTTCTTTTAAATCCCGATTGTTAAGAACTTGCCTCCTTATATAATTCAGCTTTGGGTTGTATCCCTTTCTATAAATCCCAGACTCTTCCAATTGACTCATCCCTTTAGTGAATAACGGGGCAAGAAAATTTGGAAAATAATGCCAACCTACGGTTATACCAAATGGCACCCTTTCTGGAGGTTTAACTACAACGGATTGTGGCATGTGAAACCTTATTTCATCCAACATTACCTCCACTATTTCTTTATAATCAAAAATCCCAAACAACTTCCGGTTGATTTTTTCCGGTTGCAGTTTAACCCTTTTCCCCTCAACCTTCAGGTTTTTTGATAGATTGCGAATGTTGTCTTTGCTTCTCCCCAAAAATATTAGGGAACTGTTTAGTTGCAATAAGAAATTCAGAAAAGATTTTTTGTAAACGAGATCTGCAACGTTGGTCCCTTTTCTTAATCCTGTTCCGTCTTTGGCTGCAGGAGAGAAAATGTTGTAGTAATTCTCGTTCAGATCAAACTCATCTGCTGTAGTGATGAGCTGAACTTTTCTATCCAGTGCTGTTTGCATCGTTTTTGGGATATCTGGTATTTTGAAATCAGTTAGACAAGAGTAAAGTCCTGCGCTGTAAAAGTAGCCGAGAAATAATGCCACAAAATACCACCAACCGATCCAGGGAACAAACTTCCAAGCTTGCTTAAACTCAATTGCCGTGAGCTCCCCATCTGCTTGCCCCATGATTGTGGAAAATGTCCAAAACAGCTTCCGACATCCGTTGGATTTAGTTAGTGCTGTTAAAACAACTGCAACGCAGAAGAAGGATAGGAGAAAACATGTCCAAATAGCAGAGCTTAAAGGTAATAGAAAGGCGTTGAAATCTGAGGCGGCTGGTACTTTCTCTGCTACAACTGCAAACTCAAAATTGAAGGATTTCATCAAATATGGATATACTTGGTAGAAAGGGAGTTTGACGTAAAAGTCTGATTGTGCGATTAATCGCTTCAAATATGTCACTGTCCTAGGGAACGGAAAGCCGATTAGAAATGTTGTTGGTTCTTCATTGTGTGAAAAATTATGTTTGGCTGCAATATAAGCGTACACACAGACGAAAAAGTCGGTTTCAATGTCCAATCGATATTCGATTCTACAGCTTTTGGCAATTCCAGGGGAAAAATCGTCAAAGCCCTGTTGACCGTCTTCGCCAAAGGTTCTTCCCAAAAAGTTTCCGTTTACTTGAGACCAAACTCTGTTGATCGTTTCTAGTGATGTTAGTTCTAGAAATGCGCTGTATTTATTGGTACAGTGAAAGCAGATTATAGCTTGCTGCATGGAATTTGAGCTGTACAAAATAATTTTCGAGGTTACTGTGATATTAATTTTAAATTGGGGCAACAACTCCTCCCAATGCTTCGCGTCAATTTGCAAAAATATGTAGTCTGGATTTATTCTGGATATCATAAAGTAGTCCTTTGTCATATATTTGAATACAGTGGATAACTGTCCAATTCTCAAATAATCATTGATATCAGGATTTTCAAATTGGATAAGTAAAACACTTTGAAGTTGTTTTCTGCGGTTGTTCCTAAAAGCAGAACTTTGAAATCTTGAAAAATTACGCAGATGTTCGTATCCTGAAAAAAGATCACCGTTTCTTTGTCTATTTATCTGTTTTATTATGCGTAACCGATTACTTATGGTTGAATACCAACCGTCCACATGCTCTAATATTATAGGGGTGTAATTGTTATGGGAAATTATTTTCCTAAAAGTGGCATATTGTTCAGAATCCGTGTTAAGGTAAACGGAAAAATCCGTAATTATTCGTAAAGTATAACCAGCAACAATGTTATCATTGGTTATTCCAGGATTAATGACAGCACCCGAAATAATGCTTAAAAGTTTGAAAATTATTACGGATAAAAGTGTATTGATATACATTATGCTGAATAGAGTCGCCAGATAAATGAAATGTCAAAAACAAATTGTAAGGTTGATGGAGAAATGTTTTTGAACATTGGAAGAATCAAGCAACAAATGTATCAAGTTGTTCCGTGTTTGTCATTTACATACAATATATAAGTCAAAAGATAATACATTATTTAGTGATGAAGTCAAGTAATTGTCTGCTCTTCGTGACAGCTTCTTATTCCTTGATTAAGTTTGCTTCAGAACATAAAATTACATGCTACCAAAATCCTATGCAATATACACACAATTGCCAATGGTCAATGGTGTAGCAGCGTTTGCAATATTTTCAATGAAAAATCAATCCAATCTTAAATTTTATTCCTAGGCAGATTTTTATCCAGGCTATTTCTTTTTTATGATTTATAAAATTGTAATACGTCGGTGGCACACATATTTAAAAAAAAAAATGGATGTCTAAGTAAATTTAGATTCGAATTACGATTCTTGTTCTTGTGCAATTAATTTCGAATTAATTTATCTATAGGTAGGTTTATGATTTTTGAATTACAAATTCGTATAATCAAATAATCAGTTTTCAGTTGAATCAAATTGATCGTTAAATGCTTTAAACTATAGTGTGGTATTCTTTGTATTAATTTATGCGAATATATCTTCTATATTGCATTTTATACATAAATATTTTGTGTTGCATGCTTTAAATCTTTCATTTATTAACAATAATTTTAATTAGCATTATAGGATTAATAAGGATGTAAAGCAAATATCCAAAATAAAAGTTGGGGTTTAAATTTATAAACCGTCACATTTTTTTGAGCATGAATCTAAAAAAAACATTATAAAAATTAGGTAGAGTGTAAATTATAAACTGTCTCCGCTTAATTTGAAAATGGCTGAGAATCTAAAAATTTGAGATTAATAGTAGTTAGAATATGGGAAAGTAGTTAATATTATTATGAAAGGCTTGGTGGTTATCCAAGATGCATATTTTACATTGGGGTGTAACTTTATTTTAAACTTACAAGATAGTCATTCAAATAAATTGTTTCATTGCAGCCCTTAATTACTCAAGCACATAGATTCATAAATTCAACAGGAAATCAAATAAAACAATCAAACATTTCTCTCTCGGCCTGCCTGTGAGTAACCGCTTAGACTTGCAATTATATTTTACCAATTCTATAACATACATGTACTTATGTACAAATAGCAAAGAAAAAATTGAGTAATTTTGACGCCAGAATTAAATTTTAGTGAAATTCTGTAAATTGTAGCATGTAAGATCAATATTTGGAGATGTTGTAAAATGGTAAAACCTTTTAAATGTTTATTTCAAAGATTCGAAAGCCAATTTTATCATTTTAAATTATGTTGAATAAGCAATTGTTTCAATTTATACCAATACGTTAACAGCCAATACATTGTCTGCTTTAAATGTCAAGTGTCATAGAGTATTTATATTCATTCATAAAGATCCAAGGCTAAATTAATTCTAACTAAATAGTTTTGTCTCCTCATCTCAAATATGGAACCTGTATTTTATTCTTTAGGGTTGCAAAGCTTTTCTCCTTCAGTGATCTGTTTAAATCCCAAAGTAAATTGCAAATCAACATAGGGTTCTTTGCAACAATCGTATTTCTTCACGTGTCGAATGGCTTCATTCTTGGTCACTTTATATTTCCCACCCAAATAGTCGCTGACGTCTGCTTTGGCTTCCTGAAATTTTCCAATATAAGTTATTTTAATTATTTTTCAAACATATTTGTAAGATGCTACAGACAACAGAGTGTGATCTACATTTTTTGTGTGAATGCTCGCTGTGTTGTTGTGAGTGAAATACGTATTCTAATTTTCCAATGTATGTCAGTTGTATTTTTATGGTAAAACCTAAATAAATATTTCAAAAACTTACATTATTGTAAAAAACCATATCCATGGTCCAACTATCAAATGTCCAACTTCCATATTTTATCATGCATTCGTGTTCCTGGCCCAAGGTCAAATTGCAGTAGGATTGAATTTTACAAGGGGGGACAACTAAAACACCTCCGTCGGGAAAAAGAAGGGCATTTGTAATGGAGCATTCCATGCTTGGCTTTGGCCCGTTGTAAAGAAATATATCGGGAAGCCAAATTTTTGAAGGGGGGACTCTTAAAACGGAAATTTTAGACTCCTTTGCATCCCAAGATAACCGATTGTCTGTCCATTTCTAAATATTTAAAAATCAAATTTTGAATTTAAAGCTATAAAACTTTACCATTCGATGCCAGCCGTTTGCGACCATCAAATTGTGTTCAGCGTCCTGAAAAATAAAACAATCGATGGCAAATCAAAAAATACAAATTACGACTGTGCATATGAGAAGCGATTATTTTAAAGAACATTTTATGACTATCTATTTTACTCTGCAATTACAATGCAATTTTTTATCGTTATAACATTTCATCCTCGATTTATAGAAATTGTGGAAACAAAGAAATTTAATTTCTGCCCATAATTTTGTGATTAAGAGAAAAATGCATAGATATCATATTTTCCTCAAGACCCCTTTTCAAAAACAGTCAAATATGTTTGAATTACATACAAAGTCAACGTTGACAAGAGAAACACCAAATTTAACGGTAGCATTGTCGGGATAATTTTCCTTGTTGTAGTTGGAAAACAAATCTTTCATAAGTTTTTCCCTGTCTTCAATAGTATCAGTTGGCCATTGCCTGGCATCTTCTTCAATGTCCGCACCTAAAAACAAAAAAGTTGCAGATGATCAATGTTTGTCCTCGATCAAAAACCCAAGTTTCAGATTTCTTGATCAAAATGTTCGAAAGTTATCACGATCGACACATAGACAGAAATATTATAAGACGTTTTGCCCGAAATAAATTATTTTGACACTTACGGACAGAGGAGATTGCTGCGACGAGGAGAAAAGAGATCAGCATGAATTTATACATGTTGCCGGCTAAAATCCTTCACAAAGAATGAAGCTTGTGGTCAGTCACAATTGCTTATATATTGTACCCCATGACGCAAAACGAAGAATGAGCACAATTGTAGCAATTAATTTAAATTCACCAGAGGGCAAATAGTACTGACTTTAAGAATTAGAATGACCCCAGAATTTATATTAATATTGTTCATCTATTTTAATTTCTGAAACTCGCTGAAATCATCAAGTAAATTAAAGCAAGTAGTTGTTTAAAATTTCTTGATTAAAATGGCAATGCAGAATTTGTTGTCGTAAAAATAGAAGCCAATAATAATCAAAGAGGTAATTAAAGCCGTCAACTGAAACCAAGGGTGCAAGTTAGGGTACAGAACATAACTTAGGCCAAAACGATTGAAAGTCGTTCACATCGTGGCGATTCTCCTCATCATAATCTGTTTATTAGAAGGCTAAACTCAAAATAGATTGATTTTGAAGACCTTCAATTGTAAAAGCAATCCCAGTATTACCAATTGTACAAAGGTAAATAATAAATAAGCTTTTTCGAGCCATATGCAAACGGCCAAATTAAACTTTCGCTTGACCGAAATCCATTAAAATTCATCAATCAAAATGAACCATTTTAAATACCTTACAAAAAGAGAAACCGTACAACATATAGAAATGTTTTAAAGGCTTTTTTCAAACCCCCTTTTCTTATGCACAGTCAAACAAGCATCATTTTTGGAAATTAATATACATTTTATTACAGTTGAAAAGAAGGGTGTTAGACAGGTACAAGCAACAAAGCCGCGACACTGTAATCGCTTACAACCTTCCAATACGTCGTGATGGTGGAATTCTTCATGACAAAAAACGACGTTCCCGCGGCGCCCGCATAAATCCCAAGAGCTCTCAAAGCCCTGCACTTTCTTTTATAATACTTCCGGTCAAAAACTCTTCCTTGCAGCAATTTCAGTTTCCATCCCAATTTGCAACTGTCCTCATAAACATTAGCAAAAAGAGGGAGGAGTATCCACATATTGCTCGTAACCGAAATGGAAAGAGCCACAAAGGGCAGGTATAGAGAAAGCGGAATTTTGTTGTACATTTTCAGCGTCACAAAATAATAGCCAACGCTCATCTGAATCCCAAAAAATAAAATACAACTAACACCGATTTGCAAAATTGCTTCCGTGTTTTGCATCGCGAGCTGAAGCTTTCGATAGAGCTTAAAAAGTTTTTCCACAGACCACTGACCTCGGGAAGATAGAAGCTTTAAATGTTTGATGATTTGAAGGATGTAGCCCATAAGAATTCCACACATGGCAACAGTGAAGCTGAACAGACGAAAGCATTCGATGATTACTACAGATTGGGATAGCAGTCGGAGAATCAGCGGGAAAATTTTATTTAGTTTCCGCGCCAAAGTTTTAGAGCCAATGATTGAGCCGCTGACAAAAATCGGGTCGTTGGAGAATAATACGGAGAGTAGGGGATGAAAGAGGGAGATGATGAAGTGGGCGGTGATTATTTGGTTGATGGCCGTGGACATTGAGGGGTTTATCGGCGGAGATTTGTCACCTGAAAAAAAGATCTATAATTGTTTTAACCATAGAAAGCCCATATTTGACCTTAACAAACTGGTTTTCAGAAAAAGAAAAATGGACCTCTTGAAAGGTTCAAAGAGAACATGTATATTAAAATTTGATGCCGTTTGATTGGAAAATGTCTCATTTGAAAATCAAACGTTTTTATGAACAAATACTATTCAAATAGCGTGTCCTATTAGAAAAATAATTTCGAAACAAGTTAAATTTTAACCTAAAAGATCCCGAAGTTACAAAGGACATCAGCACTATATTATAACATTTATTTACTAAACAGTTTATTGAAATTTTACCTCTTCCTCTCATTATTCCCCCAATCATTACTGTCAATTGGTTAAACCCCAACAAAAATTCCTTTCCCAGG
>JAQIXN010002078.1:0-13526 GCA_034698145.1 Proisotoma minuta
TGACGATGCTCGAACCTTAGAAATTTTTGCCAAATCAAAAATGAGGGGAGTCAGAATAGTTTTGGATGAGACGCAAACTATGGTCAAAAAGACCACGCCTAAAATTGCTTTCATTCTGTCAAAAAAAATATATTTGTATAAATATAACACTCTTTTTAATCTGGACTGTAAAGTGTCACTGAAACATTTCAAGATTTGAGGTTAAATTTGTCATATCTAACTTTGGTAAACCAATGTTGCAATTTGCAAATTCTGGGCATTGCAGAGTTCATCGTTCTTCATTCATCATTCGATTAATTCATCTCCATAATCTCAATAGCTTTAATAGCAAACCTAAGCATTTTTTTTGCAAACTAATCAAAATATTAAGTTCTCAATTTTATGTTTGGATAAAAAAAAATATGTCAATAAGGTCAAAATCTTATTTTTCATGTCTACAAAATTGTGCATTTTTTCAAGTTTCTTGTTTGGTTTCTAAAAACTTTTTCGTCTGAAGCCCAGACTGCTTGACTCGTCTTTTATTAATTATTCAATGTGGTCAGTCAATTAAATGTCAATGTAAACGTCTATGTCTATGATGACCTATAATGGCACTGATGTGTTAATTATCCTATGAAGGCAGACATTATAATAATTTTATTATTATCATTCAAAGAAGAAAAAAATATATCAAATGAATATCACACCTGCGACATTGGAGTCCAATGATTGGATTACATAAATAAGATTGAATTATCGCTACTTCCGTAAATGCCTGTGACATATAGAATGTCTTATATATTAAATTCTAGATATTCGAATATGTAAACAATAAGTAAACCTGTTTGTCATTTTGCACGCATGCGACTTTGTAATGTTTGAATTTGTTTGCTCAAGTTAGATATAACCACTAATTCATTAATTGATCAAGTAATCTGATAAAAAACTTTCACTCGCTTAAAATATATAAAATCATACAATAAAAAAGTAAGCCTTCACCCTCGCTTCTGTTATATCATCTCACTAATTGTGAATTATATAACCGGATGTTCATTAACAATTCAGGAATTTTCGAAATTTTTTATGCATGTGGACGCTTTTTGCTGGGATGGTCTACATGTAAATGACGAGTATTACATAACATGGTATCACTTTATCACATCGGCGACGTTTGATTAGTAGATTACTCATGAAAAAAATATTAAATTTATAAAAGGACTTGATCTTCATACTTAATGCCCATTTACATTTAGACCGTTTTGTTGTCATTTGTATTGTCTCAAAGTGCTGCTAGTTTTCCTGGTTTATAAAAAAAATATAAAACAATGATGTTTGGGCTTTGGGAAAATCCCAGACTAATTGTGATTGCAACTTTATTTGGAATAGTCTCTGGGAAATTTCTTTATGGCCCTCGACAAACTTATCCAGGAAATTTGGCTGGTTACAATGATCGACTACAAATTGACGGACAACCGCAGGAAACATGGAAGACTAACATGGGAGATAGAATCATGTTCAGATGTATCACTGGACAAAATGATTATCCAATTTTTGTGTGGACAAAGGATGGAAAGGTAGGATCATCATTACCGATTGGTACATATTTCTTGATATATGAACTTCAAATATTTTATAAAGCCACTCCCTCGAGACGTTGTAAAATATCAATTGATACACAATGGAAACTCTTTTCTTGAAATACCACGAACCAATTTGCGAAGTGAAGGGAACTATTCTTGCACAGGTAAATTCAATTCCAGCTCATAATCCAAAGGTTTATTTTGTTGTCATTTTAGTGAGCAATGAATTTGGGGTTGCAAGAAAAATCTTTAGACTTTGTGTCATTGGTTTGTACAAAATAAAATAATTTGATAATGTTTTATATCAACAACTCGAATATTTTTATTTTAGCTCCTGGAGTCAAAGAAGATTGCCCTGGTTGGTGGTACGATTGGAACTTTAGATCATCGCCTTATGCTTAGATATGAATTCTGTTTGAATATGTGAAACTGGGTATTTATGGGAAAGGTTTTGGCATACAGAAAATAAAGACTGATTACATTTACATAAAAATCACTTTATCATTTCATTATTTTTTCATATCATTTTATTTTGTTTCTTTCATATTTCAGTATCAATTTTTGGGATGACTATCGGTCTTGGCTAGCGATTCTTTGTGTATAAATGATTGCGACCTCTAGAACTCCAGCTTATGAGTCAACAAAGCTCCAGATTGTAAACCAAAGCCAACTCTCAAGTTTCAAGGTCTTTGGTAAAAGCCAAGTTTTTTAGAGAGAAGGCCCTTCGGGAGTAGGGCGTAGACCATAGTAACTCAATTTACATTGGCTTTCTCTTTCCAGAAACAGACTTCCCAGATAATTTTAAACCTTTGTCGATCAAATCAATGCAAGATATCAATAACTTACTTTATCACAATAATGGAGTTTTCAACTTCTCTGCAAATGAACGAGACACAGCCACCGACTGAAACAATGGCTGAGATTTCAAATCATGGTCAAGGGGACTGCTCATCCCAACCAATTGAAGAAACGACAGGCTCAAAGAATTCAGCATTTCATAAAGCTTCGCCCTTCATTCCGTTCTCAACTTCTACTCCAAGAAATACAATTTCAAGAAAAAATCGAACTGATATTTTGAGAAGAGAGTCATATCCCGGACCTTCTCTTCCGTCTTCAAAGGTTAAGAGAGAACGCTTATCCTTAGAAAATGTATCGTCGACAGGAGAAATTTTGCAAAATTCAATCTGCTGTACATATGAACCACTTTTCACTTCCAGTCGCCTTGAAGAACAAGATCCATTTGAATCAGCGTCTCAAAATAATGAAAGCATTACAATTCCCAGTTATGACTCTGAATCTTTGCAAGTCTCTCAACTCCAAACAACTTTAGATGCCGTTCTTCTAGAAAACTCAACTTTAAAAGAAGAGCTAGAAAATAAAACAAGACAATTGAAAAATACAAAGAGACAAGTTAAAGTTTTATTGGAACTGGAAGACTCGGAACCTTTGGCAGAAAAAATTCCAATTGAAAAAACTTTTATAAAAGAGGGCGAAAATATTCTTGGCACCAGTACCACTATATCAAAAAACATGTCGTCATTCATTTTGCCAAAAGATTCTACTAGTACAGCTTTAGAAAAGTACTCCTCGGACATTATAATAAAATCAGAGTCTAATAAACGTCAGAATTATGGTACACAACTGAGAGAAGAAATTGATGCAAACAGGGATTGTGGGGAAAGTGATCGTAATTTTGTTCCATTGAGGATTCTCCCAGAGTGCACTTTGATAATGATCCGAGGTATAATATATACATATTTTAATTGATTTTATACAACAATTAAAAATTTTATTATTTAGAGATTACTTCAAGAATAGAAGTTCATCAAGTTAGAGAGAAGATGCTGGAAGGTCTTTATTACACAAACCAATTAATTGCTGGTGGAACTGCTGGTTGGGTTGGAGCTTATCTTGTAAAGAATTTCGGAAAGACTGTTTTTACTGCTTTGGGGGGAGGAGCCTTAATTTTGGCCATTGCAACTAAAAAGGGATTTATTGAAGTGAATTGGAACGAAGTGCTCAAGGAATTGCAAAGACGAAGTGAGCAGCATCAGAAAATCAAACAATCCCGAAATTCTTTTCAAATTTCAGAAGAAATTAACGCTTCTTCTGATCCTGCTGAATTAACGGAAAGTGATGACTGGACTGTGGATAAAATTGAAAAATCAAAGAAATGGATCAGTGAAAATTCTATCGCAGTCACTGGATTTTTGGCCGGATTCTTTTATAATATTTTGTAACCTTTTTGAAAACAAGTGCTCAACAATTTTAAATAATATATAATTCTCCATTTTTATGCAATGAATTGTACAGATATACAATATGTATGTATGAGATGAAATAATAAGAGAAAAATTTCAGAATATAACATTGTATTATCACATATTAAATTATTTGTTGTGACCAAATAGTAATAACAATCAGTTTACATTCCATGTCTCAGATCTTTAGCAACTTCAGCTAAATTATTATAAGTTTTCAAGCTAGCACCTAAGTAGCTGTCTTCATAATAAGGGATATTGTGCTTTTTTGCCAGAGCCATGACCCGATCACGAATCAAAGGATGACGGAATTGTGGCATTGTTGGAAACAAATGGTGTTCAATTTGATAATTGAGGTAACACCTACATATAAAATGAAATATGTAATTATAAAATCCTTTTTATGAATTGAAAACACTTACATCCACCAATCAACGAAGAAGCCTCGGATGTCCATAGTATGCTGTTTTCATAAATTTTATATTAAAATAAAATAAAAATATTGCATATAATAACTAGTTACCAGAAGAGAATATTCCACCCAATGAGTAGGTTTGTCAGTAACAGGCTATATTCATAAAATAAATGTTTTAAAAAAAATGTTTTAGGTTTAACTAAACTGTATTACCAAATGGGTATGGGAAAGAGAAAAGTTTCCAAAAATGTAAATTGATCCCAGCCAAACAGAAATAAGATATGGAACAAGTCCAATATTATATCCAAGAACATAATGAAGTCCCATAAAAAGTAATTGGATGTAAGTTCCCTTTTGGATTACATAACGAGGATGCAAAAACATTTTCCAAAATGTAGTAACCAAAAAAGTGTCAACTAGAATAAATAGAATAGACTGGTGTCGGATAAAGAAGCCTCTTCCTTCTTCCTTCTTTTTGACAACTTTCTTATTAAAGGCAACAAAAGGCATTGTGTCAAGGTCCACGTCATGTTTGAGACGCTAAAATATATGAATGAAAGATTGTTAGTTTTAAAAATTAATAATAAGGCAACATAAAACTTACCTGTGGCATAGCGTGGTGACGATTGTGTTGACTGGACCACCAACTAGAAGACATACCGTCGCCAACCCCATAGATAACAGCTTGAAGAAAACGATCAGCTTTTGAGTTACCGGTCAATGAATGATGACCTCCCTCTTTTTAAAAATCAAAGATGCTTT
The DNA here is from genome assembly GCA_034698145.1 of Proisotoma minuta. Taxonomy (NCBI): domain Eukaryota; kingdom Metazoa; phylum Arthropoda; class Collembola; order Entomobryomorpha; family Isotomidae; genus Proisotoma; species Proisotoma minuta. The sequence goes on from JAQIXN010002078.1 coordinate 4,998, forward strand.
TTATCAGCATAGTTTAACAAAATAATATTAAAATATCTACCATGCATAAGCCATCCACATCTTCCTTGGAACATTGCAAAGCTGAATATTCCTAAGACTCTGAGTACCATATTTTGAAAGGATAAAAGATACATTCCCAAAACACAGAAGGCAACAACTTCGAATATTCTGTAAACAACATGAGGAATGCTGGGCTCAAACATTCCTTCTGCTACAAGCTCTGCTTTAAGTTTTTGGAAATCTCGAGTAAGAGCTTCATGTCTTTGGGCCGTTTCTTTGTCCATTCCAACTACATATTATTAGCATTATATATTCAAAACCATATATCGTTTTGAAATTAATGTGAGAGAAATTTATTGACATACGTTCTTCTGGGGTTGCTGGTCTTTTCTTTAAAGAATTCATGATAGCCATAACTCTCTTTGTCGACCTTGTATGAAACTCTTGAACTGCCAGAGTTGAGTCCTCTCCCTTTTTAGTGTAAAACTCTATAATTCTTCCTCCGGGATGACGACGCACCCATTCAGTGACATCGTAAAAGTACCCTTCATAATAAATTTCTTTCCGTTGTTGATTTGGACTTTGAAACGTGTCGCCCTCGGCAGAAACCGGCTGTGGATTTGGAGTCATCCTCCAACTGCAAGGATTTTTAAACTTTTGTTAAATTGTTGCAAGATAAAGAGTTTAAAATGTACTGAATCTTTGAAATCCAACAACTAGTAGAATTCTTAACGATTTATTGGAACTATTTAAATGGGAAATCCTTTTTTCAAATTCCCATTTTATCTGACAATTGCTTCATTAAATCTAACCGGTTTACAATTCGCACGCTATTTAGTTTACGTGTATAAAATATTCCAGCATGCAACCTGAAGGTTGTTTCACGGTTTGCATATGCACTATGATGTTGGAAAAAACAAGACTAGCAAGTGAAGCATACATAGAAGAATAGGCAAAACCTGTCTCAATTGTTTCCAGCAATTGCCTAGTGCCTATAGTTTGCTATCCAATAATAATAATTATTCTTAATCGATTTCACTCAATGAATTTTGTTAAAATTACCTTTAATTTTTTCTTCGTTTTTTTTATTAGAAACGGCAAATAAATGTCTCCAGCCTTCAGCCCTGACCCAATGAATATGAAAATGTTTGAGTGCAATCTTTTATTGATGCAAAGTTCTTGATATACAGAGTATGTAAAATGGATTCAAGTTCAAGTGTGAAACATATACAGATTGAGATAAGAGTGCGATAGGTCACTTTTTACTGGTGGTACGAGCTCTCACAAATTTCAAGCAGTCGATATATTTTATAATGAGCACTACCTATTCACGTGTAATCTTCAATTTTGTAATTAATTCCAGACTGATTACTTATTTGATTAAACATGCATCGTCAAACAGTTCAAAAGTCCTCAGACTTTGTCACTTATCATATTGCTTGAAAAGTGAACGATCTCTTATCTTCGTAGTTCATTATCTTGTCTCAAACACTGAATAGGTACATTCGATGCAAGATTTCAGAAAATGCAAGTAAAGTGCAACATTATATGCAAAACAGAGAATGCAATATTGTTGTTTTTAGGTATGAAATTTTGCCTAATGCTCTAGATTATCCAGGTGCTTTTTATGATACTTTCTCTTTTCGTTGAATAATGTGTCAATTTGTGGAATTTTATTAAATAAATGAACCATTTTTGGGTTGCATGCACTTACATAAGGAACTTCCTTAAGCCAATTTGTCAAGTTTACCTTTAGACATTCATTAAATTAAAGAAAATGAAGCTGGGAAAAATATATTTTTATTGTTTTCTTATAGTATTCACGCTATTTGGTAAGGTCCGTGTTTATACGCTTATAAAATCTAATTTCCCAATTAGCTTAAATATTTTATCTATTTTACAATAACAGGGTTATGCAAAAACACTTTCTGACCAGAACAAAAACTTTGGAGAAGAAGTTCTTCTAAACGATGGGGCAGATAGCATTGAAGATGCAATTTTAGCAGCTTTAGAACAAGCACAAAAGGAAGAAGATGCTAAAAACATGATAACCACAAAAATCCCTTCAAGGACGACTGACAGTTCTGGTCAATTTCCTCCAACTGCTGTAACTGATTTTCCACCCAAACAACAACAACAATTTATCCCTCCATCTTTTTCACAAATTGCAAGCAACTCTTTAAATCCTCAACATCTTTTGACCAGTCCATTTTCTCCTCATCATCCCCTAAACTCTTTAGCAATCGCTGCAGCGGCGGAAGCGGAGGCAGCAGGACTTCCAACACTGCCCCCATTATTACCAGCCTTGACAGCCACGGGACGGCCCACTGAATACATTCATGGAATTTTTGGATCTCTGGCTGGCGTCGTGGACAACTCCATTAAAGTATTGACATCTTCGGGAAACCTTTTGTTTGGGGTTGGAGTACAAGTAGGATGTCAGCTCAGTCATGGATGTAACAACAATAATAATAACAAGTCGGAATAATAAATGAAATGCATTGAGCTTAGGTATTTTTAAAAAATCGAAATTTTTGAATGTAAAAAAGGAAATGAATAATAAAAAAAATTGATGCGTTTATTACATACACATTTAGAGGTTATCATTATGAACCAAAGACACCGTGAAAATAATAATATGAATATGAATTACATCTGTCGGTCCAGAATATTGTAATTTCTACAAAAACAAATGGAATATTATGTAGTAAAACGGATTGTTAGGTAATTGATCCCGTAGTAGTAATTTATTATTTGAGCAAAGAGAATCTTTTTCCTATATATATTTATCGATACAAGTCTAAGAAATATGACGTTAAAAACAAACGAGCGTTTAAAGTTTTTAAACATATGCATCCCAACTGTTGTAATTGTCTTGACATGCCAGGTGCGTATAAAGCAAAGAAAGGTAATTAAAGTAGGTTTAACAAATTGATTTTCAGGTCAATTCCTGTGCAAGTGCACATCGGCAAGTATTGGCTCCGACCCCTTGGCCTACTCTCCTTGGGGCAGAGGCTTCCAAAGATTATTTCGCGTACAACGGTAAAGTTTTCACATTTGACTTAGTGTAAAATTGACAAATGATTATAGTTTAATTTAATCACAGACACCAGAGTTTATAGAACAGATAGTTCCATATATCCCACGACTCCCGCAGGCGACAAAGAATTTATAAAATGGGAGCAAGAACAAGAGAAAAAATATTCTCAAGAGATGCTTCAGAAACTTATGAATAGGAACAGTGACTCAGAGTACAAACTAAACCAAGTGATTGAACATGTATGCATCATAAATATAATATCATCCTATTCCATTATAAAATTGGCTTTCTATTTTAAAAGTTCATGGAGGATAAAGTAAACAAGTTGAGTGAAAACACGGAGGTGAGATCGGATGACGAGCAAACTCAGTCTCCGTCGACGGAAGCGGTCCCAGTCCAAAGCAGTACAAGAAGTCCTTATTTGCCTCCTCCATCCGTTCCAGTCAGACCACCCCCAAAATTAGGAGTTTTCCCAGTTTTTTCTCCTTTTTATGAAAACCTTGCAAAACTTTCGGAGGCTGTAGCTCAAATTAATCCAGTACCAGCAATTCTTCAATCACTCAACATTGCTGATCCAAACAATAGTAACCCGGTACCTGAAAGAGGGGGACCCTTGACCAATTTTTTAAATTCACTAAATTCCAGGGGTTTAGGAACTCAGCATAAAAATAGTGAATAAACGAATATTAATTTTCTACCATCCATATTCATCAGTACATTGTTTTTTGTCAATTTGCAGACTGCTGCAAAAATGTATAAATTATTTGGCAAATCATTATTACAACAAAATTAACCAAAAGCTGCATATTATATATAGATTATGACATAGGTCTTTGACATGGATGCAACTTGATTGCATACATTGTTGGCTATTTTATGCATATAATATAGTTTCACGTCCCATATCCCAATTATCACAATCACAATTTAGGATTACAAACATGAGACAATTTTTAATAGTCGTGACCTTAATGGTCACTATATTCGTAAGTATTTGATTACAAATCCTAATAATTTTGCTTCAAAACCTAAATTTTTCAGGCTGAAGAAATAGAAATTCCTCAAGAACTCAAACCAATTGAAGATAAAATTTACCAACGTCTGCTAACCCCTGAAGATGGAGAAGTTCAGCGTGACATAAAATCACTTTTTGCACAGGTATTATAGTCATATTTATTTAAATGGGTTAAAATGTTGACAATTTTGACTTTTACGCAGTACATTCTTCTGACAGCAATGGATGCAGCCAACAATACGTCAAATTCCGTACCAACGCCACCACAGCCACAGAAGACGATGTCAATGCATTCTCAAAGTCTTTCTCAAGCATCGGCTGGAGTAGCCCAACAGCAAACACCTCAGGTAATTTATGTCTACGTGACCCAACCTCCAATTCCGATTCCTACAACAGAGCGTGCCAGAGATGATGTAAAGACAAAGAAAACAAAGCCGACAAAACCCCCAAAAACAAAGAAGCCAAAACCACCCAAGGCACCCCATCCGGATAGAGTAGATGTCGAAGCATGGAACAAGCAAATGCAACAACAGCAAGTTGCACTTCAGCAGCAATTGCAACAATTACAGCAACAGCAACAAATACAACAATTACAACAGCAGCAATTACAGCAAAGCATTGTATATTCGAAATATTTAAATATCATGGCTTTTAACCTTTAACCTTTTGCAGAATAAGCAGCCAGAAACAATAAGTGGTTCTGAGCCAGAGCCTCAAGAAGATACTGCCCCAATTGTGGGACCAATTACAGTGACTCACGCTCCAACTGTCCCCTCTCTTGTGCAATCTCAAGCTGCCTCGACCCAAGTCCCAATTTTGGTCCCAACTGCGACTCCAATATCTGGCGCTGGCCCTGTGACCATTTTGACCCCTGCACCCACCCATTTACCAGCAATCCCTACACTTCCTATAACTCTTCGTCCCCGTCCTTCAACGGAGCATGTTTTGAATCAAGTTGATAAAATTTTAATCAATGTTGCAAAAGGAAACGTAAGCAATAATTTTAGTTCTAATTAAATTTTGGTTTATTTTATGTGAAATTATAAAAGGTAACCGGAATAGTTGATCAAAGCTTGCAAATCAATAGCTCTAAACCTGTGCAAAATCTCGTCACTGGAATTTTAAACACAATTTTCTGCACGCCCATTAATCGCTTGTTTGGAAGATGCAGGGGATACAGAAAATTTTACTAAACATATTCTTAATTATTCTTGATAATAAATAAATATATACAGTTCCTATTCATGAAAAGCTCTTTGTCTTTATCAATTTTATTATTAACATTTTGTAAAATCAAAATGTCCTGCAGATTTTATGCATGAACTTGGAACACACCATATAAGCCTCATCAAAAATGAAACTCTATATACCTCCCACTCGATTGCTTGTTTGTACATAATTGTTACACTTTTTATTGGGCCATTAATTGTGTTTGCAATAAATGGTAACATCATCTCACAATATATTTTATTTTCTGTAAACAAATCATTCTCAAGTCATAATGGAAACAAATGACCCATTGTCTTGTATTCAAATCAATTGATTGTTCATCAGATGCTAACGAGCATTTAAACCGGATAAAATTAATTTAATTAAATAAATTACAAAAACTTCCTATGTTTAAGTATCCCATTGTCCCATGTTTGTCACAACTTGTAAATTATAACAATGAAAGTCAACAAATTCACCACATAGTGTATGCATGTAATTGTCCCAAAATCCCACCATTGTTTGTTTTTTATTCTGCAGGGAGTTTCTCTTTACTAATTGGATGCATATTTGTCATGTCATCATTAGAGCATCCTGATGCTTATCTTGAATCAGGATTTAATTGCATTAGTCAAGTATGCATTGCAGCAGTTGCTTGTTATATACATCTTTTGTTCTCATGTTACATTTTAATGGGAGGGCACACGAGAAGTGCATAAAAGCCACTGCAGTTTTAAAATAGCAGCATTGCATTGCATATAATGAAATGAGCAGGGAACTCCTATAACTTCCTTCTTTCTTTCTTTGCTATGGGATGGCTAAATAAAAACTGGATCAATATTATTATGTCATAGTAGTAGTAGTAGAGACCGGGGCAAGTACTGGCAGAGAAAATTAAACAGAAAGAAAGAAAGAAGGGCATTTCATTTAATCAGAGGATGGGATGGCTGCAATGGTTTCAGACACAAACGTTAATTAGTCGCTGTAATAAAGAGTATAAATCAAACATTTTGTAGAGGACAAGGCCTCCAACTTTGACTACTGACTATTTAATGCAAGAGGGACAATATGAGTTGTTACTGTTGGCCAAGTATTATATTATAGGAAGGAGAATTGGTTTTGGTTGCAGTGCGCTGTTGATAGTAAATTGTAAATTGACATCTGATCCACATTCACCACCAAAGAATATCTTTAAACCTTTTACACAGTTTCACAAATAAAGAGTGATTTAAAGTGACCCAAACTCATACTTAAAAATGGAATTGTAAATACACAAATTGTACGACTTAAATATAGAAAAGTAAATTAATTGTGGCTAATGTTTAATAATTTGAACACGTGTTCAAAGAGTGTACAATAAATATTTGGACAAGTTTAATTTTGGGTTACTCCTCTTGCAATTAAAAAGAAAGATAAACTTGCACTTTGTCGAGTTTCTCGTGTGAAAAGCCGAACTCGGAGAAAGCATATTTTTTGGACACTCGATTTGGAACAAAAAATGACTTGCAGAAGGTAATAAATACATTTTGAAAATATTTTGTGTATGAAAAGTGTTAAAAACTTTCACTGCTGGTCTCCATTCAAAAATTATGTAAAAATGAAATGAAAATATGTAATTAAAAATGTAACTTGATATTTATTAGGCTAAATAAACATGCGAATGGTCAAAGTGTTCAGATTTCAACAACATATTTTGACATTTTAATTTTGACCTATGCCCTAATTGTTCTCTTTATTTTGCTTGAATATCAATAATTATTAGTTGTCGAAAAAAACTTTAATTTAATGCCACAAAATGTGGCTCGCAATTTTTAATTCTTGGAAATCAAGGTATTCCCTAATAAAGCAAATTTTCCTAGTAATGAGTAGTAATGACAAGTGTAAATAAAAAATGTTGGAAGGGCGTTTTGTGATTGTGGTTTCCGATATTTAATGTGGCCAAGAAAAGTAAATATTTATTAGCTATGTTTACTGGATTTTTCATGTTTGTACATTTATGGCACTCTTTGATGCCATTCTGAAAATTGGTCTAGTTTTGTCTGCCATCAGCTTCAAATCAGATTCATAAACGAAATGTTAATTTTTAAAGCACCAGCACCCAAACATAGGTGAAGGAATTTTATTGAAGCTTATTTGCTGCTCATGAGATTTATTTATTCTTTAAAAAATTCTAAAATTTGCAGATGGTTCCATCCAAACATATCTGGGGTGGAAGCGGAGCGGCTGCTGTTGGAAAGGGGCGTGGAAGGCTCGTTTTTGGCCAGACCATCGCGCTCGTCCCCTGGCGACTTTACCCTCTCCGTTCGACGACATGGAAGTGTCACACATGTCAAGATTCAAAATACAGGTAAGCCTTTACTTTAGATTAAAATGGTGTTAATCGAGTAATTAGCGAGAGACCTGCGGCGTAGAAAACATGATTAATCACGAGTGTCTCATCCTCATGGGATAACGTACTATGTGTTTACAAGATTTTATAAGGATTATTTTTTCGCTTGCTCTAAATCTCAAATTACCAGACAAAATGAATGAAAAAAAGCTTCTGCGTTTTGCAGAAATTACAGGTTTTCGAGTACATCTAAATACAGCGTATTAAGTCAAACTTGTTTTTTTTTGCAAGTCGGGATCGAGTAGTTATCGTTGTCCTAAATATAAATTTTCTCTTCTGTGAAAAAGCTTTTTATCTTTGGGGAAATTGATCTTGTTGGGAGTCATGTTTTTCAGATAAAAATTTAATGTTTAATGTTTAATTTCCGTTTTCTGTTTACCATGAAATTTTATTAAGAACAAGTCAGAACAACTTACTTCTTCTTAAGACATTTTACCATTTTTACCTGTTACTTAAATTATAAATGCAATATAAGTAGTTAGTTGCATGTTGTTTAAATGTGCATCATACATATGTAATTAGTAAATTGTAAAAAGAAGGGCAAGCAGACCATACAAGTCAAATTACACGGCCTACTAAGCAGTGATTAAGTAGAAGAAAGTAATAAGCCAGATTTTAAATCAAATGTTTTTTTTGAAACGGCTAATATACGAAAAAGATGGGATATCATCAAGAAATTCAAAAGTAAAGTGCCAAACAAAGACCGGTATCACTTGACTTTGACATGACTTTACTATATATTCTTGTTAACTACTCATTCATTTCAATAGCACTCGCCACTAATAACAATTATGAGATGGATGATGGGTTTAGTGATAATTACAGGTGTATGGGCAGGTTTATGGTATACTTTTAATGTGCGACGAGTCAAAAGAT
>JAQIXN010002079.1:0-13514 GCA_034698145.1 Proisotoma minuta
TAATTTCCTCAAAATCTCATCTCGACTTTTTATGTCATCTTATAATAATTTAATTGAAAGCAAAGCCAAATTGAGCCTCCAAGGCCAAACTTTAACTTGAAGAGTAAATAAATATGCCACAGGAAAGCCAAACTTATTACGTCAACGGAAGGAAGACATTCAACTGTGCACAGGGTGGACTAAAAGCAAAAGATTTATAGGGAAAATGAACTACTGGCCAAGGCCGGAATGATTTTTGAAAGGATTTTTATGAGGATCGTTCTGTCTGTAAATTATGTCACTTTTTCTAAACCTAAACATGATTTGAGTGTGGAATGTTAAGAGATCTTGACATCCTCCACATTTCTTCTCACTTTACAATTCTACTCAAAACATGCAACTCCCCAAAGTAACACTGACTGCTTCTTGGAATTTGTAGAGATGTGATGTAATTAGTCTTGTTGCCCAAGAGGGTGGTAAATGTCTTTAGTTGGGATTTATTGTCATCCTCCATGTTCTCTTACCAATGGGACATAGATGTTGAGGGTGAGACAGTCTTCGGAGATGTTGTAGGCCTCCAACTTCCTCTTTCGCATCACCCCACGACCACTTTTGGAGCGGACAACGTCCCAAATCTTTTGTTCCCCCGGCTGAAAACAAATGGCCCCGAAGTCCGTCCCCTCTAAAATCCCGTCCCCCCAAGAACCAATCTCCATCGGAGGCTATAACAGAGAGAAAGACAACGATTGATTTATGGCAGAGGCTCAATTACCATAAAACGAGAGTGGATCCATCCCCACAAAACATTCCGTCCACTTCCTTTCCAATTAGAAGAGAGATAAACTTTGTGTTTGCCAACCAACTTTTTAATGAGCTTTTCCTTCTCTTACTTAGCCCTCACGTATGTAATTACCACACATTTACATCCCACCAAAAATGGACCAAATCTATATGACTCGTCTTAATAAACTTTCCTTTAAAAAACTTTTGTTCTGTCTATATATGTATAAGAATGTCATATTATTATTATCTGTATTACTATCCTTACCCGAAAGCGGAGATCGTTTATTGGAGGCTGGGCGTAAGGGAGTCCCAAAAAACCCCCCACGACCCCACCAGAATGAAGAGAATATTTCTTCCCCCTCACGCTTCCTAAGGGGGTATGGACAATGAGCTCGGGGAGGGTGAAACCGGGACAAAGGAGCAAGACAAACAGAGCCCACAAAACCATTTCTCAACAACAACCAGTCACATCCCAAGTAATTACAAGTGATAAACAAGAAATGTATGAATGTTGATGAGTGTGGTGGAGGGCAGAGGTTATCGGAGACACTTATCTGCCTCTTCTTCCTCCTCTCGCCGTCCCCTCATGGCAGAGAGAGAAGCTGGGGTGGATGTGGACGAGATGAGATGAAAGGAGAAAGTTGTGGGGTCTGCTCTCTTCGGAGGCGTCCAACGGAATGAGATTTGGACGCAGAGTGGCTCTTCCTTTATTAGCAGTTTCTCCACAAAAAGAGGGAAGTTGAGACGGGCGCATGTCTCTTGGGAGAAAGCTTCCGGAAATTAAACTTTTACTTGTTGCAACCAACTTTCTGTTGACACCTCAAAGTTCCCTTGCTTATCATCATTCCACATCGCCCAACACCAACTGTCTAATTAACACCTCCTAATTCCATAAGATAGCAGTTTGACTGAAGCCTTGTCTCAACCTGCCTCTCTCTCTCTCTCTCTTGCTTCCGTCTCCTCATTTTGAGACAAAATATGTATATTTTCAATACGTTTCTTTGCTTATCTTGAGTGATGTTTGCTCTTATCGCTTGTTGAAACCACTTGAAAGTTGTGGCTTATCATCGTTAACCTGTCTCATTTTCTTCATTCTTCTTGAGAGTCTTTGGAGTGGCGCGCCTGGTGCTTGCTGTGGATCTTCATAACAAAATGTCGACAAAAATTAAGAGCGAGCCCTCAGAGGCCCCCTCGGAGGCCCCCACCGCCCCTTTCAGACCTTCTGTCAGTAAGACGCAGTCAGCGGGCGTCACTTTCGCCAGGAAGGAAGGGGTAAACGATTTTCTTTAATGTTCAATGTTTTTAATACATTTTGCGCTATTTTTTTGTAATTTCTGCAGATAAAGACGGAGAAGGACGTAAGGAGGGTAAAGGTGGAGAAGCCTGTTGAAGTCATTGTTATCGAAGATGACAAAGTCGACATTTGGAGTAATCTCGAACTACCGAAGCGTCCTCAAATTTTCAACGTCCCAAAGTCCAAGCCAGTTTCCTCTATCCCTGTTCGGGTGAGCTGCGGAGGACTGGGGTCGGGGCCGGGGTCAAAGGACGACTGGGTGGACCCCTCAAAGTACTTTGATATCAATCAGTCAGTAGCCTCAAAAACACAAGAAGAAGGAGAAGAAGAGGAAGTAAAAACATTATTTAAAATATAATATGAAATTTTCAATCAATTATTTATTTGTCGATATCCTCAGTGGGGGACATATCCAAGGGACGGCCCCATTCATTACGACCCCAACAACGAATCCTCGTTCGTTCCCAATCCACTCTACAAAGCTCCTCCAACGGTGGAAACCCAAGGACGGCTAAATCAGTCAAATGCATTGAAACGCCGAGCACCAGGACCAGAAGAACTGAAGGACTTTTACCCTGTGGACATTGAAGAAGTTGTCGATGACATTGTCCCGGGTGTCGTTTCAGGCTATAGAAAACGGTAGCACTCAAAAGACTTGTCCTTTAGTTGTTTCGAATAACTAATGCCATAACTTAATTTACAGATTTTGCTGATTTAACTAAAAATTGATTAAAAAAATAGATTGATTAACTATATTAAAATATTTAAGAATAAATTGTTACATTAGTTTAGCATTCGTATTATTCATTTGCATTTGCATAACGGAAAAAAGCGAGAGAATGTTGAGATTATTGGAACAAAGATGTTGATGGGACTCAAAAAGCGATGCGGGAAACTCGGCAGTAGAAGTCTGTAGAGGAGTTCTTCAATTTTGTAAAATTCCTTTTAGAAATTGACTTTTGTACATTTTTTCTTTAATGCCCTGTGACCTGTGACATTGTTGCACAACTTATTTCTTGAAACTGCCAGATTTAGACTGATATGCATTGTGACCTGTGACATAATAGTACAAATTAGTATAAGGCAACCATTTTAATATATGATTATCAAATTTTGATTAGTCGTTCTTTTCCATTTTAGGCTAAAATTTTTAGCGGATCGCCAAATTGGAGACGCCATTTAAAAGTGTAAGTAATTTATCATTTATCTGCATACAATAATTTAAGCGTTGAACGGAGCGTGGAGTCGACAACGACCTTGACCTTTGGTGCAAAAGGTATATGGGAAGGTCATGGCGTAAAAGGACTACGAATCCATCATTCGTCCTTTGAGACTTTTCACAAGCCGCAGAGACGTTGAATGAATGAATGAGTGGATGTCTGGCGTCCGCATGTCTGCCCTCCTAATCATTTGCATATTTCTCCATCAATGAGGCCCTGCATTTCTCCCACGCATTGCAATACAAATACAACATTCACTCACTCTTCGTTCAACCGCCGTGGGGCACAGACTAACTTTTTAACTCTTCCAGAATTAACTAAGGACAGAGCCCCAAGGGAAGGGGGAAAGGTCATGAACGCCCAGCGACTCAAAGACATCGCTGCCAGCGTCCCCGAGGAAAACAGAATCAGGCTGGACATCGCTATCTTCAAATTTAAAAACAATTGTCAACTCCAAGGTAGTATCATTTATTATATTTGTTTTTTATTTATATATCATGTATACTTTACTTGTTTTAAATTAGATTTTACGTTTCCGGCCACGCTAAGCAGTTATGAGCGAGCTTACATTCATTCACAAGTAGCTCCACTTGGATACAAATCGGAAAGCAATGGGTGAGGAATTCATTTTGAAATAATTTATAAATTTGGCAATATTATTAATTTTTACCAAATTTGATATTATAGGACGGGTGCAAACAGGCGAATCACTATCAGCAAGCCGATGGGAGATAGTACAAAATTGCTAAGAACAATAGAACTCACTCCACTATCTCTCATGGGAATATCATGTTTGGATCCTGAAGGTCATTATAAGATTATAGGCACAGAGCATCCTGGTCAAGATCCTAAGAAAAAACAAATACGTAATAATAATAACTATAATGATTTTTAATATTTTTATATTGTTTGTATGATTTGAAATTTAATTGGGTTTTATTTTCTATAATGTAGCGTTGCAGTATATGGACAGGGATAAGTATCCCACTGAAAGGAGTGGATTCACTAATCGACTTTTTACTGAACCTTTTCCAAAAGTTCCCAAATCAAGGCGTCCCAATTTTTTGGATGCAAGCAGAAACCGCTTGCCAATTTGGCAGTCTAGGGACGTGATTTTGGATACTATAAAAAAACACCAGGTGATATTTATTAAAGGGGATACCGGATGTGGAAAGACGACACAGGTAAAGTTTAAATCTAATTTAACATGGTTGGACTTGGAATGTAAAATTAGTTGTAAAAGTTGCAAAATTTTATTTTTCCAACAGGTTCCACAATTCATATTGGATGAAGCCACTCAAAATAATCATGCTGTTCGGGTGGTGTGCACTGTTCCTCGGCGAATTGCAGCCATTTCAATCAGCGACCGAGTTGCATCTGAACGTGGAGAAAAGGTCGGTTCCACAGTAGGGTATCAAATTCGACTTGAAAACAGGATCTCTGCATGTGAAACTTTGCTCACTTATTGCACAAGTGGAATTTTGCTCAGATCTTTGACATCATTTGACTACAGCATTTTGAAACGCACAACTCACATAATCATTGATGAAGTTCACGAACGAGATCGTCAAACGGAATTTCTTCTTGCATGTCTCCGAGACGTTTCTCAACACTTTCCAAATATTAAGTTGATTCTAATGGGAGCTGATATGGATGTCCCACTGATGCAATCATATTTTGGTGGAAAAAATACTTGTCCAATCATTGAAGTTCGTGGAAAAGTTTGCCCAGTGGAAATTTATTTTTTGGAAGATATTTTAACCTTTCTAAAATATGACGTCAATCAAGCTTCAAACAACAATCGACGGCAACAACAACAGCGTGGCTTTGTTGGATTCCGTCCCCATCATCAAGAAAATAATCCATATGAAAACCAAATTGTTTCTGGCCTAGTCAATCAACTCAACGTGGCAGGGCCAAGCTCAAGAAAATCTGTAACAAGCATCTTTTCTGCTCCAGTTGTCACAAATCTTGTCCCATTTTCAAAAGAGAGTGAATACACTACACCAGGCTCTGTTGCAAATAAAGACGCTGATAAACTAATTGTCAAAATGTGGACTCGTGGAAAGGAAGAAATGTTCAATAAGTTTATTGACCTTGTTACCGAAAATCGCATCTCCGTAGATTACGCTCACTCTAAAGCAAAAGTAACTATGCTCATGGCTTGTGCAGTACGTGGAGATGTTAACAAAGCTGACATCCTTCTTTCACTTGGTGCGGATCCTTCTTTGAAGACTCATCTTCCAAAACATGGACGAAATTACGCTGCAAAAGATTGGGCTCAAGATCACGGTCAGCCAAACGTGGTGATGAAAATTGAAGAGCATGAATATCGACGACTTCTTGGTCCTCCCATCGCAAATCGTTATTTAGACCATAATATGAAGGAACGGCTACAACGCTATCAAAGTAATTTTGATGATGATCGTGTGGATGTATTGTTGATTGTAAAGTTGTTGCATTGGATTCACTGTAATACTCCCTTAAACGAAGCCGTTTTAGTATTTCTTCCTGGATATGACGACATTGTAACTCTGAAATCATTAATTTTCACGGACGATGAGTTGGGACGTCTCTCAGGTCGGTTTGTTGTTTTCTTGTTGCATTCAAATATTCAGACTGGTGATCAAAAACAAGCTTTTGAAATGCCAAAGTATGGAACAAGGAAAATTGTTTTGTCCACAAACATTGCGGAAACGAGCTTAACAATTGAAGATATTGTTTATGTCATTGATTCGGGAAAGGTCAAGGAAAAATCATTTGACACTTTCACTGGGGTCAGTCAGTTGAAATCAAATTGGATCTCTAAAGCTTCGGCTAATCAGAGGCAAGGAAGAGCAGGACGATGCCAACCAGGTATATAATACTTATTTTATTTACTTATATTATACTCATACTACTGGTCATTTCTAATTCCGTCATTATAAAATTATTGTTTAGGAAAATGCTTTCGCCTGTATACAAATGCCAGATACAATAGCATGAACACATTTCCAGTTTCTGAGATTATGAGATCATCATTGCAAGAGTTATGTCTTTACGCCCGTTCATTCATTCGACGGGAGTTGAAGATCAAGGATTTCTTTAGCCGCCTGCCAGAGCCACCGGCACCAGTTTCAGTGGACAACTCCTTAGAGTGTTTGGTATCATTGGGTGCTTTGGATAAACATGAGCAGATAACTAAATTAGGTCTTTACCTGTTGGATTTACCAATTGAACCATATTTGGGGAAAGCTTTAATCTATGGCGCAACCCTAAAATGTTTGGATCCAATTCTCACAATTGTTACTTTTATATCATACCGGTAATTGTTTAAACCAATGTTTATTTTATTTTTTGGTGTATGTTCAACCTAGAAGTTGCAATATATTTGGTTTATTTGCAGAGAACCGTTTCAACTCCCAGCGAATCCTGACGATAGACGAGCGGCTTCACAGTACAAGTACGAGTTTTCAGAAGATTCGATGAGTGATCACATGGCAGCTTTGAAAGCATTTCAAGTTAGCATTGTAGATTATTATGATGATAAGTTGACTCTGTTAACTATTGATATTCTATCAACTTTTTAGGCTTGGGAAAATTCTACACTATTCCGGGAAGGCGTCCAGCGACGTTTTTGTGATGAGCGTTATTTATCTTGTGCTACTTTTGAAATGGTTTGTGGGATTAGAGCCCAACTTCTTGGTCAACTAAGAGCTGCTGGATTTGTTCAAACAAATGGCCCTGGTGATTTGAAAGACTTGAATTCGAATTCTGATAATTGGGCACTTGTTAAAGCCATCCTCACGGCCACTCTGTATCCAAATCTTTGTTTTATTGACAAAGAGACTAACGTGTTTAGAAACAAGTAAGTAACAATATGCTAAACTTTTTTTCGCCAGTTAGTTGCAATTCTATAACTATTTCAGCTTTGATTGCAAAATCCGACCTCATCAAACATCAACGGTGTTGATGAACCCGGATCGTGGAATTATGGGACTGTGTGGTGATTGGGTCATATATGATGAAATTTCCCAACAAGATCGAATGAAAGCTCTTCGCAATTGTACAGTTGTTAGTGATATCGCTGTGGCTCTTTTTGCAGGCAATACGTCCGTTCTGCCTACTATAATTGGTAAGTAATTTTCTCCTCCTTAATTTTCTCTTTTCCTCTTAAAACTGATATTTTTACTTAAAATTTAGATGGAGGCTTATGTGTGGAAGCAGATTCTCAAGACATGGAAAATGTTCAAATGTCAGAACGGTTTGAACTTAGCAATTGGATAATGTTCCGAGGAAGCAAAACAATTGTTGATTCAATTTTGTATTTGCGAAAGCGAGTTATGGATCTTCTTTCCAAGAGACTTGAAAATCCTGCCGCATTATATTCAGACGTAAGCTCATATTTCTTTATAATTTTCTAAAAAACAATTATTATTTGTCAATAATTTGAAATATTAATTAAAGGACGATGAGCTGGTTGTGAAAATCCTCGCATCTGTTTGCTTTTACGAGGATCAAGCATTGGGTTTTATGAACGTGAAAGGGATTGGGCAGTGGCCGAAAATGGTATCCGGAAACATCATGTCTGCTCCTACTCAAGGTAAATCATTACATGTTATTGGTAATTAGATTATGTTCTGAACTTCTGAATCTAAGCTTGTCAATATTATTCTATTCTAGGGTTCAATCGTGATCAAGCAATCAACGAAGAAGACTTACCCTTGGCTTTAAGATCTACTAAGTCAACTTTGGGGATTTGATTTCTTGGTGCAAAAAAAACACAATTAATTTTGATTACTGAATTTTGATATTTATATATTTTTTGTTATTCCTTAACGTATTTTTCATATTTGTTTTTGATGGAAATAATAAAATAAAGATTTTCTAATTCATTTGTATGTTCGGCATTCAATCAACAAAGCTAGTTGCATAATGCTACGATTTCATAAATACCCATTATCAATTATACAGGAGGAAGGAAGCAAAAAAGTTAAAAACAAATGATATTTTCTTGTTTCTTCATACCAAACGATAATGTGATAGACTTGTTAGTCATTATATTATTATTATAATATGTTCCCTAATACGATTCGTACTTATTATACGACCTAAACAACAATGTGCTTCGTATCAAAATATCCACTTGTGGTTAGTCGCAAAAAACTAAAATTTTCCATTCTTCCTTAAAAGTTTTACCAAAACCTGATCTTTTTCCAACTTTTGCGGACTGAAATGTTCCTAATTCAATTTCCATCTGCATAGTGTCATTCTTATCCAGGAAGCACACTGTTTTTTTAAAAAAAAAAATATTTCTCATGCGTGTATTACGTGCAATAATAATTAATCTGTTTTCTGCCATCATGTCGAGTCTGTTTTGTTCATGTTCCGTTATTTTTTTCCTCGTCAACGGATTGATTTATCTGATTCAGATCTTGGTCAACTAGTTTCCTCGCTTAATAAAGGATTTGAGATTAGCTTGGGGAAATTCCATTGTGTACATAATGTAATGCCAACTTTTATGCAAAGCTGTCACTGTCATTTTTTCAATTTTGTAACATTGTTGTTTTTTATTATAATTGGGCCAAGCAAACAAAAAAGGGTTATCCAATGACCTACCCAATGCCCTCTAAGTCTTGTTAAAAAGGAATAATAATTATTATTATTGTTAGTGCAGGTTTACAGCTTACACAGGTAATAAATTAAATGCTGTATTATGTGTGCTTATATATATATATATATATCATGCAGTAGAAACAACTGAGACAACTTGCGTGTACTAAATCAAAGGGATAAAAACATAAAGGACAATTTGACCTTGTCGTAGTTAAAAAGATCGGGCATTTTCCATCATCATATTAACTATGGGATAGAAATCGGTTTCCCAACCACATTTAATAATCTCCATGCGTCTCAAAAACAACTGTATCATATTCGTATAGACCCAAGCGAGCAAGGTTTGGCCTAAACCCAAATCTAAAGTAAACTTGGTACCTGAAAACTTTCGACATGCATCATGATAACATACATACAGTAGCCTTTATTTGCGTTGATGAAAAAATTATATAAAAGATCGGTGGGGATGTAAAATAGGTGCTAATTGGTTTTGGAACTAGTGGAAAGGCGGAAGAGGAATGGTGACTTGAGACGACTCGTCTGGAGAGGAAACGCAGTATTATCTAGACACAGCTTTTGTCTCAAAACGATTCGACTCGGAAGAGAACCAAACAAACGGGCTGGTATTTTATAAAGGGAAAGGCTTGCGAATCTATTCCTCAGTCAATCGCTAGCTCTCCTCAACTGAATTTCTGCTCAACCATTTTTATATTGTGGTTGTAGTGAGTAGACCCACTTCTCTGCTCTCTCTCTCAGAATCTCAAGTTGCCTCAGCGATATTATAATAGCCTGTCAACCGATAGTTGGCCACACCCACCCACATACAAATCTAGTCCAAATTTTAACCCAAATTCTAAAATGGGTCGTGGCAGAGATCCCCCTGAAATGAACGAGGACTCTACGGAACAAACAGCATTGCAGTTCCGTGGGAAATCACGCCCCCAAATAATCGCATCTCTTGTCGGTATAACTTTTAAGACACTTTGTTAAATATGTTGCGGGGTAAAGTGATATTTTATTATTATTTTAGCAACCTTTGCCACATTCTGTTCGGGAACTGTTTTAGCCTGGACTTCGACAGCCAACCCACAACTTAAGAAATCTGGAGATGTTGGGAAACTTGAGGATTCTCAATTATCATTAATTGCATCCATTGCTGTTGTAAGTATATGTATGATGTAGGAGAAAACTATTATGAATGGCACAATTTAAAGGGGCAATTAAAGCTTTATCTGAATGTGTAACAAAATGAGACAAATGATAAAGAAAGCATTTTATGCGGAAGAGTAGTAGAAGCCGCATTTGAGAATAGTGTCAAAGCCAAAAACAAATTGCACGTGCAGAAATTGCGACTGACTGCGTACGAGTAGTGGAGCCGAGTTTGCAGATATCGATTTTCATGTTGACCTAACTTTCAGCTGCACTTTATACATATGGTAATTCTGGTTCAATCCAGTACCACGCAGTTTGAGATATTCTTGGCTGGGGTACAATTTTTTATGTAAGCCAACCGATTGTTAAATTACATAATGATTGAATGAATGAATTAATGACTTTTTATACAATTTGTAATGTGAGTAAGCTTTAGTATACATACACACATCTAAAAATACTTCCTTTTCTGATATGAATTATTATTGTCTCATGTTCATGTTAGCTCTGTCTGGAATTAGTTGGCGTACAAAAATTTGTTTGTATTACAAACTGACACATAATAAAATTACTAGCTGTTTAGTAATGGATCAATAATAATTATGTTTACTTAATTTGCAGATTGGTGCCCTAATAAGTGGTTTTGCTGCTGGCTTCTCAATTGACAGAATTGGCAGACGCCTTACCACAATTCTTCTAGTCATTCCATTCGTATTAGGTATTATTATGCATTCCACGAGTACAGATTAGTATAACATTCTTAAATCTATTAATTTACAGGATGGTTTCTTATTGCATTTGCCCAAAATCTGTCCATGATATATGCTGGACGATTTATTACAGGTATACAAATTTTCAAAGATGCATTTTTTGGTTATTAATGATATTACTACTGTATTTTTTCCATATAGGATTCTGTGCCGGGTAAGCTTGTAATAATTGCCAGTTGTAAAATGATCCCCATATTAAAATAAAATAATCCCTTTATCCATTTGCCAGGGCATATACGCTCGTGGTCCCTGTTTATATTTCTGAGATCACTCAGGACAGGTGAGGAAAAAAAAAACAAGTCACTGGAATTTGAATTTGCTTTGTTTTTTCAGACTTCGTGGGAGTATGAGTAACTGCATGGTGGTCTCATTGGTCTTGGGCATTCTTTTCTCTTATTGTTTGGGGGCTGTGGTCGTTTGGAGAACGCTCTCTGTTGTTTGTGGCGTTTTGCCCATACTCCTTGCAATCGGAGTGCTTTTCATTCCGGGGTCACCAAGATTTTTACTGGAAAATGGGAAACGTGCTGAAGCTTCAAAATGCCTCCAATGGCTTCGAGGATTCGACACTGCTGCGGAAACAGATGACGAACTCAAAGAAGTATTTATATTTACAATCACAAAATAAAATTTAACCGATTAGCAATGTTAATAAAAATCATTTTCTATACAGTTGCAGCACAGCGTTGATCTGACTAAAGAAGCGTCAGTTAGTTCCATTCGGGAAATTTTTGTCGGGCGAACGATGAAACCCATTGGAATTTGCTTGATGCTAATGGTTTTCCAACAGTTTGGTATGTTTATTTTATAAATACTTCATAAAATGGCACAAACTAAATAAGTTATGATTTAAAAAAATTACAGGTGGCATCAATGCAGGTAGGTAGGCAAACAACATGAACCTTGAAATTTGCAAATTAATCCTTAATTGAATTTTAAACTTGTTGTTGCAGTTGTATTTTTTACGGTGGACATATTTAAAGCAGCTGGAAGTGACATTGATCCAAATGTGGCATCGATAATTGTGGGTGCCGTTCAAGTTGTTGTGGTCATAATTTCTACAGTTTTGGTGGACCGAGTCGGGCGCAAGGTCTTAATGTTTATTTCCGAAACTGGGATGGCCGTCAGTTTGGCTGCACTGGGAACTTTCTTTTACTTGAAGCATCAAAATCATGATAAAACACCAGAAAATTTGGGATGGCTACCGCTCGTCAGGTAAAAAAAATTATTATAATAATGAAATTATGAATTATTATATCACGTTCAATCGCAATCATGTATTTTTGTAGCATGATCGTGTACATAATTTCTTATAATTTTGGATGTGCTTCTCTACCATGGACATTTATGGGAGAACTATGTCCAAGCCATATCAAAGGTAAATTATCGCATTTTTCTAATGATATAAAGTCTCTGTATCATTTTCACTGATATGATTTGTTGTTTAATTAGGATTAGCATCTGCTCTGGTGACATCAACAAGTTGGTTTCTCGCCTTCGTTGTGACGTACACATTTGCTGATCTTAAATCCGCAATTGGAGATCATTTCGTATTCTGGATTTTTGGAATCGTCAGTGCAATTGGTGCACTTTTCTCTGCATTTATCCTTCCAGAAACTAGAGGCAAAAGCATGGATGAACTCCAGAAAATTTATTCTTAAGTCAAACCTGAGTCATTTCCCATTTTTATAAAGCAATCAGTGCTGCAATCAGACTTAAATTTCGCATCACTTATTATTATTATTTCCTCGATTCTCATGTGCTAAACCTGTCACATATTTAATTAAATATACAATCATGCGTACCTCTTTTAAATATGTCAAATGCACCTAGTCTGCAACTTTAAACGACTCTAAAAACGAAAAGACATGACATTTGCGATAACAATTTAATAGCTTTAAATATTTATACTAAGAAATATATTTTATACATCTCTATTTAACTTAATTAATAAAAAAAATGAAACAATGGAATCACACTAAATTTTTATCAACCGTTAACTGCTCTACATTTTCATTATCATTCAATTCTGTCAAAAAAAAACAATAGCGTTTATAAATAGGCAGAGCTTGATTGAGTTCATTTATATACGTGTTTTATAGTTGGTCATGAGAAAATTGTCTAGCTAGCTAAAATTATTAACATTGTGGAAAATGTGGCTTGAAGTTAAAGTGGTGGGGGTTTTTGAGGTAACCAAGAGAGTTGATGCATCACAAAGCTTTTGGAGGTAGAAAAACGCGTGAGCGTATCGGCAAGCGTAGCAAAACTCAACTGGTTCATGGCTTTTAAAGTTACTAAACAGATATGATATACACCCAATTGTCTTCTATGTCTGGATTCTGAATTAATTCAGCTAAAATTTTTTGCTGGATCAAGGAATGCTTTTAGAATAGTTGATTGTTAGCAACACAGCCAACATCAGCAGATGATGTTTGTATACTTGACCGTCCACTTCATTGTTTCCCCTTTTGTAATATTTTAAATTGCATCGGATGTTGTAAAGTGCAAAATTAAAGCTTTTGTTTGTGTTCATTTCATAGTCAGTCAATTAAAATGGGAAGTGTGCAAGAGTTTGAACGAGATAATTTTGTTGCATCCAAAAAACCTCAATTATTGGCATCTTTTGCGAGTAAGATTTTCTTGTAAATCAGTCAGAGAGTTTTCTAAATATCGCCCTATAGGGAGATATGTTTTGATGTCAATTTATCGCCCTATAGGGCGATA
>JAQIXN010002080.1:0-13510 GCA_034698145.1 Proisotoma minuta
AAGAAACAAAAGATCATTTGTCTTATTCTCATTTTGCATATCATCCTCAGAGTAATCTTTACAATTCAGTTGAGAGCTTAAATTAAATAGCCCCAGGACGCTTTCTTTTTTTAATCAGCTAATGGACACTAGAAACTATATAAAGATAAGAAAAACAAGGACATTTCTATTTATGAATTTCTAAGCAAGATGACAAATCGATCAAACCTTCATATTTTGACAGCAAATTTTGGGGAAAAATGTTGCTTTTTAGCCACTACCCGACATTTTAGCGTGTGTTGCAGATTCTACATCTTCCTTTCAAATCTTACATCCAATTAGCCTTGTGGTTTATTCTCTCTGTTTTGTTACGAATTTAACGATCTACCTCATTATTTCTTTTCGGTTGAAATAACAGAAATTAAATTAGAGTTGAAGCTGAAAATAATGGAGCAGATACAAATTGATAGCAGATATTGCCAGATATCCCGTTTCACAGTTTCACATAGACTTCATCTCTTCAATCCTCCGATTTAGGCGGACATATAAATTGACTAGTGATAGCTCACCAAATAATTACTCTGTAGTAATGAGCAGAGTCTATTATTACGCATGGGAAAAACATGTCCCACTTTCTCTTTTGCTTTCTCCTTTCAGTTCTTTCAATTTTCTCATGCTACTTGAGCCGTCAGAGAAAAGCTTAAAGTGGACAAAGACAAAACACATAAAGTAAAAGTAAATGGGTGAGTGGACAGAAGAAGCTTTTCTTTTCTCCTCCAACAAAATAAGCTGAATTGATGGCCACCAAAAGACTATTTGTAAAGACAAAGGGAAGAGAGAGAGTGTCAACTCAGGCCACGCTTCATTTACTCCTAACATTGTTTTCAAAAAATCCACCTCCCAGTTTGGATCTTGACAAAATGGAATTGGGAACTTTCTTAACTCTCAATTGTTATTCCAAAAATAGTGAAAAGTGTCGGATGAAATGAAAAATTCCTCACCACTCAAAGAAACATGTAAGATTAAAATAATGTCACTTGTCTATTTAGCAAGACCGAAACATTTGAAAATTTGGACAGGTTTTAAACTTTTGATGCTTGCTACCAAGTCTTTGCGAGTGTATTTTTTTCTCGACAAATTGAGCTAATCTATATGAAGATTGAAATTTTTCACTTCAACATGCTCTCGAATGTCTCCAATTCATAAATTTGGTTTTAGGCCAAAGTAAATTTATTGCACTGCTTGTATTTTATTACGTGATGTTGACTAATGTCCTAGTACATACTTGAGTTGTAAAGTTTTATTTTTTGCAGTGAAAGTAAGCACTTTTCCCCTTTATTTCCAAATTTGCTGTCATCCTCCACACAGCCATATTTGTCACAACCTATCCGACCGTGACCGAGGAAAAGGGGCATCCATTTTTCCACAAACGGATTTCAAATTTAAGTTCATAACTCTACACTTGGGATTAATATATTTGGTGGAGGAGATAAAGTGAAAGCAATTCTTGTCACAATTTGCCAGACTATGGAAAAATAATTTCCCATTTTCAGCACAAAAACAAATGTAGCAGAAAACGAAATCTAATAACAGCAGACCGCAAAGAGGGATGACAAAGTGAATTGCATGTACCAGAATTTGGTATTGACTATATACATAGAAAAAATTCTGCTTGGAAATATTCTGTACATAATTTATTTTGCTTTGCTGGAAGATTGAATGCTGGAAAATTGTGACGTTGGTTGTATTTGTATTTTGAGCTGAATTATTTGGTGAAGCCAGATTGTCAACATTTGTTAAAACATTTAAAATATCTGTAGCGTTTCTTATTTTTGTACGTATGTATACATATTTCATTGTATTGTAACTTTGTCTGGAGAAAGTATTGATTTCTCCAGAGACTTTATCTGCTCTCTTTATTTCCCCCGTAAGAAGGGAAGGTACACATAGGGGACGCAGTCAAGGCAGTCACCTGAATTTCAGGTCCTAAAGAAATGCTAGAGGTTGGAACTAACTAACTAATTAAACACAACGACGCACTAAATTGTTTACTCTGCAATGATTTAACCGCATTTTCAAAGTACATTTTGTAGACTCTACAAATAATTGATTTGCAGAAAGTTTGTGAAGGCTGTGGCACTGGTGGTTTTTAAATTGATTTGTAAATACTTTTTTTGGGAGAGAAGGAAAAGTTTTAAAGAATAATGTAATTTAGGAGAAAGTGAAAGTTGTTGCCTGTGTTCGTATCGTAAATATTTATTCTCCTTTATTCTCATTTCCTTTTTTTTACATTTAAAAGGAAATTATTTCTTTTGAAAGAAAAAAATTATTTGCGGAGGAAAAAAGTTTTGGAGAAAGTAAACGTGTGATTGTGAAAAGGGTGAGCCTGGAGGGTGTAAGAGATTATGGCTAGTTGGAAGTCTCTCCACTCTAATTTAATGATACTCTCAAGCATATTAATCTCTCCCCACTCAATTTCCTCTTCTCAATCTTCAAAGGATGACAAACCACTAAATAAACAGCACAATGACTGTGGCCCTCTTCATTTCATTTAACTAATGCTTTATCTTGTAGCTTTTAGCCAAAGTAATTTGCAACATATTGAACGGCTTTGGGCAATTTAACTCTTTGCCCCAGGAAGTGCTTTATCTTTCTCATCTAAAAATAGCAAGAAATCTACTGCTGAAGGTTTAAGTATCGCTTCCTTAAATTGCAAAATTTCACAGCGTTATTTACATTAGTTGTTGTTGATATTGAGAATTTAATTTGACATGACATTGAAGGCTTGGCAAAGATCCATTTAACAACATTTGAAGTTGTGCCTTTTATGACAGCCATTTGGATAAGTGACTCTTGAATGGAAATTCTCTACACAAGAGTGAATTAATTAAATCCAGAAACTTTGGCATACCAGAGAAAGTTTCAAGTATTTTGGTTTGTAACATTTGCAAAATGAACTGTATAAATGAACATTATGGTTTCAACTAAATTCCCCGTTTTGAAGTGTTGTAAAGAAACTAATGAGATTTGTTTGGTCTGCTATAATCCCAATATAAATCATTTATATCAAAATATGGAAGAGATATGGAAGAGAGAGATGAGATGAAAGATGTGGTTTGGCTTTCTTGTTCTCAAGAAAGTAGCTTTAATCCATTTGATCTTTTGTCCTTGATGATTGGTTCATTTATTTGTGCTCACTTTTGATTGCAATACAAAGAAAGATCAAATGTAAGTTGTTATTCGGGAAAAATGAAACCAAAATTATGGGCAATTCATATACATAAAAAACCTAATTTGTTACAAAAAGAGAGGCTGATTTTGAAAATGCAATTCTGGACAAATTGTCTTGTACTATATTAAATATAAAATATGAAAATCCTCGTTAGAGAAAGGTCTAAAGCCAAGATAAAATGGAAATGTCATCCAATTTCCAAAGAATAAGGATTACATAAAAATTCCTTGCCTAAAAATAAAATATTTGATGTCATTCATCCTTTTTGTAAATTGAATAGAAAGATACGCAAACTGTTCTATTTGAAGTCTAGCTAAATCTCGGAAAAAAGATCTTTCAGAATCCGTCAAAAAACATTAGCCAGATTTCCCCCTTTTATAAATAAATTGAGTCGAGCAAGTAAAAGAAACTATATAAGATCAAATAACTCTCAGACGTTTGACAAAATCCCAAACCAAGAAAAATATTTACTTTTTAAATAACATAAGTTACCAAAAGGAAATGACTTTCACTTTAAAAGGCCATTCCAAACTTTTAGCCATTGTTTATTGGGGACTTTTGCATATGTAGGGCATAAATTTTGTTGATGGAAGTACACTTTGGCCAATTACATAGCTTTAGCCGTTGCGTGTTGGGGGAAAAGTAAAACTGGCTTCCAAATTGGAAGTTCCAATGCACGCTCTATTCAATTTGCTTCCTTCGTGATAAATATGCACGCCTGTCTTTTATGCCCTAAAACTTGTAGCTCTCATTTTTCTCCCAGCCTCCCTTGCCAAATATTCAATTTGAATTGGCCAATGGATGGAGAGAAAGTGACAGGGATAAAGTGGAGCGAGAAAATTTGTGATACAAAATTGCCTCTTTGAGTTCCAATACACCAACAAAACTCTTTTCTTGCGGTCAATATGTATGTGTACGTGGGAGAAATTCCAATGTTGTCCGACATGAAAATTATAAAATATATGTACACTTGCAACAAATCAGTCATGCGTACATATAAAAGTGAGGATAAAAATAGCCACGTCTGTTTTAAAAATTAAGAGGATAAATTGTTAATAGAGAGCTTTCCTTCCTCTTGTCTATCTAATAAAATAAGTAGAGACCACAAAGAAAGACTGAACTAGATTCTCCACTCAACTAAACTCGGAATTTCTCTCATTCTTTTCAGTTAACTTTGAGAGAAAGCTCCTTTCACTGACTTTGATTGAGTAAAAGGTGTGGAGGAAAGTCAACTGATCGTGAGTTCTAAATGCATACCCAAATGTCTTATTCCTTATATTTCAACATTAATTCAAAATAACGGCTAAAGTGGATTAATTTAATGGCTTCCACATATTCTAAATAAATATGCAATGAATATTTGTCAGTGAATTTTATTTCAAAGTTTTAATTGCCTCAACTCTCAAAGTAATTAGTTAATTGGCGTACTTCACCTTTTGACGTAGTTGCTGGAGAAAGTTCTCTCTCCCTTGCTTTGATGATGGATTAGTGAGAGATATTGGATGAGACGGGGAAAGTAAAGCAGCAACTTTCTCTTATAAAAAGATTAGCCCCAAGTGCTCATATAACAATATTATTGTCAAACTACATTTGGAGAGAAGGATAAATAATTTCTTCCTCTGCTACATTTTGACATTTGGTTTTTGGGAAAGAGAGAAAAATGGTAGAGTTAAACAAATGGACACTTCCCACGGGTATTACTCGTCCGGAGTTTGGACCAGACCAGAGAGAGAGTTTATCCAATTCTATGAATTCTTCATTGAATTGCCCAGAAAAGAATTTCCTCCCAGAATTCTAAAAGCCAACAAGAGTGAGACCAGAAACCTTGTACAAATTTACCTTTCCCTTCTTTCGTGAGGGAAGAAGAAATTAATGTGTCAACCAGCCACTTTGGATGATTTATTGCTACAAGCTACATGTTGCGTACTTGGCAGACGACAATTAATTATCCATCAAGATAATGTAAAAGAAAGACTTTCTTGAAAATTCAAGGGACAATTTTAACGAGACAATAATAGTGGTGCAGCGTGAAGGTGCTTCTCATACATACATTTAGATTCGCATCACAATTGGCATGATAGCAGTTGGTGATTGCCAACTGATTGAATTTAGTGAAAGCAGGATGGATAAAATAATGAAATTACAACATGATTGAATTTAACGAGCAACACAAATACTGTCTATTTATAAATACAATTTGTAAAAGATATATCAATTCAATTTGCTCACCTTCTTCATTAGATAGAATGAAATGATGCAATTTGTATTTTGACAGAGGTAGCTTAAAATATCACAAATTTTCCAATTGGTTCCCTTTTTCTTCTTCTCGCAACAAGCCAAACAAATCACGTCAAGTCACATAATATGAGTTGATACTGATCAGTATCCTACATATTGTACCACTCATTCCATATCTTCTCTAATTTTATTCTATATTTTCTTATAAAACATAAAAGAAACCAATTGTGTCTGATCTGCTGGCCACTTAGCAAGCTTCTTTTCCCAATAACAAACAAGGAGAACAATAACTGTCCACATAAATTAGACTTTTATTATTATTAATATCAGATTGCCAACACTTTCCCCAACTTTCTTTTCTCTTTCACTTTTGATTTGGTGTCTATCTTCATCTTTCTTTGATAAGTTTGCAGCTTGTATACAAGCTCGGATACAATTTATATGTAATACTCACGTCATTTTGAGAAATTCATTTTTAAAACCCCGTCTCAACATTTAAGAAATTTGAATTTATCACAATTTACAACCATCAAACTTTCACTAACCAGGGATTTTTTGAGAAAAGGTAATTTGGTTGTATCACACATTATTTCAACAACTGCGGCAGTTTCCCAAAACTTTCCCAGTTTTGGCTATTTATCCGAGGAGTGAATTGAGTGTTCTTTGGTCTTATTTTGGTATAATGCACCGTTCTCTTCAGGTCACTCAATACTACTAAAACCAAAGTGAGACAGGATGCAAATGGAAAAGGTATAATAGATACTTCCTACCCTGTCGGGTTTTCTCGGTGAGTAAAATCCACCCGCACCGAATTTTCTCATAATAAGAAATAGAAAGGGAGCGTTTACAACGAATGTCACCGGCAAAAAGAGAAAGTTTTTGGAGAAAGTTGAAGTTGTTGGGTCCATTCCTTTAGCTATCGATTCCTGAACCGGGTGGAGGATAAAACATAAAGAGAGAAAGTCATGCGCCCAACTTTCTATGCAAAGCAAAATCTGATTGCATGCATTTGCTCAAATTACTGATATACATACAGCATGTCTTTCATTCAAAATTATCTTTTTTTTCTTTCCTTCCGGTTAAGTTTAAGTACTCTTAGCAAAAACTTTTGAAACTACTTGAGTTTAATTAAAAGGACAGAGATAGAGATCAAACGAAATTAAATTGATGACTATAGCACAAAAATAAAAGTAGTAAAACTTGCAAAATACTTAATATTGACTTTGAACACTTTGAAGTGGTTTTAGTTTGGCTTTGCAAACTTTGTTTTATGCTAGTCCGTTCAAATGAATTATGGATAACTGGGCAAAAGCTGCTACACAAGTTTATGGAATAGAGATGAATGTAACAAAAGAAGAATGACGTCTGCAAACAACAAGGCCACTACTTTCACCAGTGTACAATGAAACTTTCACTCAAAGTTGTAACATATTCTTGGAAAGCCTGCAAGCAGGCTTATTCAAATTTTATTTTAGGATTTATGTTTCGCCTTAAGCCAGGCAAAATCATGCTAATTTTTGTCAACAGACTAAGGAAATTAAGGTGTATAGTGTATAGAATTAATGAATTAAATGTGAAAACTTTTAAAAAGATAAAACCAAATTAAAAAATATATAAATATGAATATGAATAATTTTAGCATCGCCAATTCTATTAAAGTACATGATTAGGCCCAAAAAATGTACAAGAAAGTTTTACAATGGGATTTAAAATCTCAAAATAAGTTTAATATATATGTAATATGAAATCATAACATGATTTGTAGTTTCAGAATGCTATGCGAAACAGACAAATGTTTTCATACCATGATTTAGTATTTTATATGCAAATGTCAAAATATTTTAGTTAAGATAAGCAATCTAAAGCAGAAATTTCCAAAAAAAAAAATGAAACATACTTTGCAGCCAGGCCAGTGGGCTGAATTTCCTGGACGAATATTCCTAGTTCCCCTTTTTCTTGGGACTTTAGACCGACGACGCTAAAACCTAATGAGCTTCCTTCTTGCTTGTGTAACTGTATTATATAAGAAATACTTATTATTTGTATGTAGATATTATCAATGAAAAAAGTTAAATTGGAAACATACACAAATTTTGTGGACATCTCTTCCTAACGCAGCTTCGGCAATAAGTCTATCATAATCTTCGATGTATTTATTTGCATTCGTTGTACTGGAGGTTACGCCAAATGTCTCGTCTTCAGTCAACTATAAAAATATATAATATAAAATAGAAATTTTGAAACTTTTGATAAGTTTTCCTACCTTTTTGGCATTTATATTGGCAGCAGGTTGCTGTTTCTTTTTTAAATTTATATTCAAGTCTATGGGTGTTTTGTCAAATGCTGGGCGGAATTTGTCACTATCTGGACTTATTTTGAGGACAAGTTTACCCTCTGAAGAAATATCAAAGTCGCTGGGTGTGATTGATGGATGTTTTGTCAATTGATTTCCGAGCTCATTAACAGAATCCTAAAAACCAATCATTAAAATAACATATCCTTATCATAATATGACTCGTATATCCTATCCAACTCACTTGAATTTTGCAAAGTTTATGAAACATAGGATTATTGAGGACGGATAGAAGAGTGTTCAAGTCATTGTTGACTTGGGTAAGTAATTTGGGATCTGAAGAATCCAAACGACCCCCACTCATCTTTTTTTGTACGTCGTCCAACAACTTTAACGCGTTGTCCACATCTGCAATAAGTCAATCCTTATAAATGTCAAAACTCTTAAACTTTATATAATTCTCCTTTTACTTACCAGAGTAAATAGGCATCTCAACGTCTTAATTAATAATGATCTTTTCATTAAATTACATTTATCAACTATTTTTGTGCAAAATATTTACACTTGTGCTTTAATAATATTGCTTTCTTTTCCCTAATTAGAATTGAACACTTGAAGAATTAACTATAACTAAGCATTCCTTAGGGTTATTGTATCTTCTAAGAACCGATGTTGATTTTATATGTCTCCTCGCTCAGTATCCACGTAGTTTACCTTTTATTAAGAGTCCAGGTAAAGCATGAGAGGTACAAGCCAAAGGAGGAGTCGCTTAAAAAATCAGAGGCTAAAGAATTTTATCTAACCATGCCTCGTATAATATACCAAATGTATTTTGTTTGTTTCGTGTTAAAAAGGACACAGCGAGTGAGAGATGAAGTCTAATGCAATTTCAGTGGAAGAACGTTGCTTGTTCAGCACATTCACTGGACGAGGGCAACAGTAAATGATGGGGAAAAAGACTTTTGGAGAAAACATGGAAATGAGATGCCGTTGAGGTGAATTGTAGAAAGTTGGAGAGGTGAGCTAATGAGACTGAATCAAAATATTTGTAGTGAGGTGTGATAAATGGAGGACATGAACTGTGTAGTGCTCCAGCTACAGAACCCGGGTATTTATTTGGTGGGAGGAAGTGGAGATTTACTCGGACTGGATTTAACACAGCCTCGCCCTCAGTCATACGTATTATACCTTATATTTATATTGGCCAGGAATTGTATATCTAATCCTTAAAAACTTTCCATCGGGTTAGAGGAAGAGGATTGAAGAGCAGATGAAATCTGTCAATATCTCTTCTCACCTTGTCTGTCTGTCTGCCATCACTTCCACATTTACATGAAACTCTTGTTTATGCAATGAAATTCGAGTCCATTTATTTAGGATTCCTACTCATGTAACATTTAACATTATCATTACAGATTTGTAGAATATGTTGAGGTCTAGTTTACGAGCTTGTGTCGGATAGAAAGTTTATGTTTTCTCTAGGGCGAAAACTGTCATTAACAGACAACAGGAAAGTTTGCAAAGTTTGCAACGTGTCTCAACCAAGTTTCCTTTTAAATTACAATTTTAGCATTGAAACACAATGATGTCATATTCACAACACTAACCAGGGTTAAATACTCTACAAAGTTCCACGGGGGAATGACCTTCTCCCTTCATTCAACTTCATTGATACAAATCCAGAGGAAACCATTTTCGTATCGGCGTGCCCCTAGGCGTCTATGATGCTTCTAATTCAAAAATGCCAAAATGTTTTCCTAAAAACTTTTCATAAAATGTTTCCACCAATTCCGTTACATTTTAGTAACATCACACCCACAAATGCATCTGAAGCACCATTACAAAATGTATAGTAAGCTTTATGGATGGAACTTCAGAAACATAAACAAAGCGTACAAAGATGTCTTATGAACTTTATTTAGGAGGACATAGAAAGTAGAGTTTGGAAAAACGCGCAACCGTTTGAAGGGTTTATCCACTTATCTGTGTTTATCTTACCTGGGTTCGAAAACAAATATTTCTTTGAGCAAACCACATTGTTTCAAGGAGGAAGAAAGTATCGTTTGCAATTTAAATAGCATGCCAATGGCTGGGGTAAGCAATTGAACTAAATATTGTTTTGATTTGTTGATACTAAGGGATTGTTATTTAGGCGACGACGCCTGGTACGAATGCGGGGGGCGGTGCGGCGACGGGGACGAGTGGCGCAACGCCGGGAGCTATCGGCTCAAACAAAACCTGGGAGTTGAGTGATTATGAACTTCACCGGATGCCTCAAGAAGCCATAACAGACGGCAGCGAAATCGCCGTCTCCCCACGCGCCCTTCATTCCGAACTCATGTGTCCAATCTGCTTGGACATGCTGCATGAAACAATGACGACAAAAGGTATGTATGTATATGACGATATGCCAAGAATTTATTTGGATAAATAATAATATGCAACACTTTTATGTTTATTATAGAATGCTTACATCGATTCTGTGCCGAATGCATCATAACTGCTCTCAGGTCAGGGAATAAGGAGTGTCCAACCTGCAGAAAGAAATTGGTGTCAAAAAGATCGCTGCGACGGGATCCAAACTTTGATATGTTGATCTCAAAGATATACCCATCAAGGTATTTATTATTTTCATTACATATTGGATGTGAGAATATATTTAATATTTCTTAGGGACGAGTATGAAGCACAGCAACAGAAAGCGATGGCACGCCTTTCCAAGTCGCATAACCAACTCGCCCTTGCAACCTCTATCGAAGAAGGGATGAAAGCACAGCAGTCAAATAATAGAAAAATAGCAAAGGCAGCGAAACAAGGTCAAAACGCAGCTGGAATTGGAGATGGGGTTGAAGGAAGTGCAAACGGAACCGGAACCCCTCAGACCAATGCCCTTGGGGGCGAGGGAGCAACAGTGGAGCCTTCTGAAGCCAGTGCCAGCCACACCAACCATAGCACCCTTCCTGCAGCTTCCACAGGGGCTCATCATGGGCCCTCAAACTCTAATGGGCTAGGGGGAGGTCTAGGACCGCCCACTGTTCTTGGTATGCCCAAATCTGGGACAAGCAAAACTAATTCAGTAGGGGACAACTCTTCAAACACCTCAGGTATTCTTGTTATAAATTGTTATTATTTTATGCGACAAATTAATTGTTTAATAATCAATTACAGACGAAGTCACGGAGGTGGAATTGGTTTTCAAGCCACATCCAGACATTAGTTCTAACTTTCCGCAGTCGGCACAACTTCAAACACGTTTTATAAAAACTTCTGCAAATGCTTCTGTATGTCTTCGATATTTTTACTGCAATCCTTTTTGCGAATTATATTATGAGAATTTATTTTATTCCAAAGGTGGAACATCTCAACAAGTACTTAGGAATGAGATTGGGCTTGGAATTGGATATTGAAACGGAACGTGATAAGAAAAATCACATTTCGTGTTCGACATGGATCGCTCCAAATGGACAGTTTATCCGAATTCCCCAAGGACTGACTCTTGGACAAATTTGTGACAAATACTGGCGATTCAACAAGCCTTTGGAAGTATTTTATTGTGTCAACTTTTTAAAAAAGAGTGAAGCATAGAAGCAACTAGATTTTATCTTTTTTGTGACATACTATATATATTATTATTGACTGTTTATTAATTTTTTGTTAATTTTAACGTTTTGTAGAAAGAGTCATGAAAAATAAATTTAACAATGTACAATTTCATAAAAACAAGTTGATTCCTGTTCAAGAGAATTTCCATCATGATACCCATATTACCCATTGCATTGAATATTGAATAGCGGTAGCCTTGTTCATTATTATGTAGCGGAGCTACATTATGTGAACGCATTGTCTGTCCGTCTGTCCGTCTGTCCGTCTGTCCGTCCGTCAGCACGATAACTTTTGACCAAAGCGTCATAAACGCCTAAAATTTTGCACACAAGTCATTGAGGTCAAAATAAAGGTCAAGTTTGAAAATGGACATGATCGGACAACGTCATCGTCACAAGGACATGTCCAAGTGACCAAAAATGTCATTTTCTCATTCGGGGTCTCATTCGAAAGATAAATTTAAGCACAATTGAACAATGCATCACACATGTGTCCCAAGGACGAAAAAAAGCGTCATAAGGACATGTCCCTATGACGAAAATTGTATTTTTGCATATGGGGTCTCATTTAAAAGATAAATTTAAGCAAAAATCAGAAATGCATCACGCATTTGTCTCAGATGTCTCTGTGGCGATAAAAACGTCACAGGGACATGTCTCTATGACGAAAAATGATTTTTTGCATATGCGGTCTCATTCGAAAAACAAATTGAAAACAAGTAAAATTTGACCTCAAAAAAGGTCAGAGATCGAAAAATATCACAATCAGCACGATTTAGCTAACTCTCTGCTACATATTTACACCTGTTTACAAAGAGTTTATTATTAGTGAAAGAGAATGCTACTTATCTTTAGTCTTAACAAAAAAATGAAATAATTCAAAATTATTTATTTAAAAATAAAAAAGACGACTGTAAAATTTTGGTATAAGTGGATTCAGCAAATATCAAGTAAATGACTGAGAAATTTGTTTTAGCTCATCAAATTTACATCAATTAATAATAATTATGGACAAATTTAATTAAAAAGTTTGAGAAGAATCGTGGGGCACTAGTTGAAAATATTCATGCCATAGAAATTTCAACCTTAGATATCAATATCGTTATTTTGTATAAGTTCAATAAAACTGGCAATTTGAAATAAATTGCCCTTTCTCTCGGTGACTGTCTTGCACTTTTTATACTTTTGGAAAAATTCAAATAGCGAAGAATTAATAATATTAATATTAAGCCTTTTAAATTGATATTTCATACTTTTACTAAATAAAAATTATAATTTGTTCTTTTAATGAAGGTTAAAATTAATTATTTTATTTCATTTTTAAGTTGAAAATTGACATGCTTCTACCATAAACAAGTCAATCCGTTAAAAAAATTGTCATTCAAAGTACAAGTAATTCTGGTTTTAGAAACAATACCCGACAATAATATATTATCTTTTTATCCTATCCTTCCTAACGTAAGAGATTCTTAATATCAATTAATTTATTTCCCAATGATGACTTAACAATTTAATTAGTTTAATTAAATTTTGTAAAAATGACGAAATTACACAATTAATTTTACGAGAAATCAGTATTACAAAGTGCTATCAAAACTTGGATGAAATCTATTTTCCTATAGAGTAAAAACACGTAAAAGGGCCTTACGGAGGACCCCCTAAAGTTAGGAATTCAAGTAAAATTGGTTTTCTTACAATGATATGGATGAGTTGATTAAAAAAATGCACCTTTTAAAATTTTTAAATACATGCGTTGGGGGTGGGCGTGGGGGCCTTTTTGCGAATTTATTGGGAAAGTACTCGCACTGGTACATCGGTTGTTCCTACAATTTCCAACCGAATTTAACGAAATTTCAGATTCTTGATCATTGGACCCTTCCGGAGGCCCATTTTTCTCATTTTTTTGAAAAACGGTCATGGGACCTAGAAAACGGTCACCAAAGTTAGGCTTATTTACCCTTATTTTCTTTTGAGTTTTGCACCTATAATTAGTGTTTATCTTTAAAAAAACCACTGGATTTTTCGTTTAAGACTTTATTAGAGTGTCTTCGAAGCCAATTTTATGACCATGGCGCTATTAGGTCATCATAAAATTCAAAAAAGAGGGAAAGAAGACGCATGGTGAATTTTATTACAGTCTCACATTACCCCAATATTTGGGGCATC